>VYXB01007862.1:2336-66786 GCA_013397135.1 Pachyramphus minor | reverse complement strand
GGGGCCCGCGGGGACCGAAAGCGCCCCCGCGGGAGCGGCCGGGCAGGGCCGGGCCCGGACGAGCCCGCGGGGCAGCGTCGTCCCCCGGCCCGAGCGCAGCCGCTGCTCCCGACCCCTTCCCGGGTCCCCGCGGGACCCTCGTGTGCGTCCCGCCCCCTCCCTGTCCCCTCCGGTGTCACGATCTCGGGAGGGCAGCGCGGCCCCGGGCACTGCCGTGGGCAGGAGTCCAGCCCCCTCCACGAGGAGCCCTCGGTCCGAGCCCCCGCTCCCCTTGCTGGCTGGGACTGGGGCTCCCGCGGCCCAGAAGAGGGGGATGCAATGTATATATTGCTGTGGTTTCTTCTGAAATATTTCCTTGCGAGTGTTACGTTAAAAGTTTCTTTTAGGTCACACGGATGTGATTTGGTAGATGTAGAAGAGGAGAAGGTTGTACTCTGTTAGCTTTGATTTGACTTCTCGTCCTTCCAAGCTACTCACCTTCCATTTATTTACTTCTTTCCTAAAGTATAGGTCTTAAGCCCTTTTAAACAGGGAACATCTTATGTGCCTTCGCCAGCACAGCTGTGTTGACGAGGAGTGAGCAAAACATGATTTCTACAAAGTATTTTTGCAAGGGCAAAAGCCGCAGGGCCGAACAGGACTGTGCTTGCCAGAGCCCGTTCTCCATCGGGGGTAGCTTGGGGTAACTGCTGAGGTGCTTGTCAGGCAAGTGGAGTTAATGGTACCTGCAGAGGTGTGTGTGGGCTGGAAGGCTGATGGGGCAGTGCTGGCACTGGCAAGGACTCAAGCCATGACTCTGGCACTCCACAGCAGCTCTGTCTTCACTTCAGCTGTGTCTGCACCGACTCGGTGAGTAATTCTGTGTTCTGCTGTGATAAAAGTATGCCAGTATAGCTGTGGAACTGAGCTCTTGCCTTTCCTCAGGCCAGATCTGTGGTAAGTTTCGTTAATTTTAGGTCTGTTCAGTTTAAAAAACATTAATTGCTTACTGGGGATCTGAATATTTAATTAGATGAGCAGGAAGGAGTGGGATGAGGCCCTACTGGCCAGGGGTCTGCTGGCACAGCTGGATAAGGTGTGTGTGGGGACTCTTGTGGGTGACTGTGGTGGATCCCTCTGTCACCCTCTTGTGCTCTCAGCCAGCTCGATGTCCCTCACTCCACCTCTGAGGCCCCACTGGCTCTTTTACTGAAGTCTTGGGGGCATTTTTGAGTTGTTTGTAAAGCTAGTCCGAGCAGTAGTTACTGAGACACTGAGGGAGCAGTAAGGTGGCCATATTTTTCAGAAGGGACTCACTGCTTTCAAACAAACAAGAAAAAAAGGGCAGAACAGTGTCGTTGCTATAGCAGTTAAAGCACAGCTGTTGTGTGCTAACGTGGCTGTCACACCATGGAGATAAGTAAGGTAATTCATCTCCCGGCAGGAGGGGATTGCTGGAGTACTGCGTGAAGTAGATACGGTCTCAGTCCTTCTCTTAACATCTTAGCAAACTGTGGCTTATTAGCCCTGTAGAATCACTAAGGGGCTCTGTATAAGGAGGAGAAAGGGGCTCAACAGCAAAATCATGGTCTTAACTTCCAGATATAGTGACTTCAAACACTGAGTGGAGCAACATAAGGAAAACTGGTTCTCTGGTCAGATGTATTGCAGGCTCTGTGGTTGTGCAGGACTTGCCTGTGCCTCTAATAAATACTTGGCATACCACACAGAGCTCAAGAATAAGAGGTTTATGCACTTCTAATCTGCAGTTGGAGATTTATCAAGATGAGTCTCAAAAAAACCCTCTAAAATTCCTTAGTGAAGAGTTGTGTGGGGAGAATGCTAAGCAGAGCCAAGAGTTGCCAGTTACCATTTGTTTTGTTTGGGTCATCTATCATCCAATTAGTAGTGCCTATCACAAGAGGGGATGGAAGTGTAACAAAATCTTTGGAACCCTGTGTTAAATTGAGTCGTTATGTAATGAAGCACAGAGGTGACGTATTATGAGTCGGATGGATCCGAGGCTCTAATTTCCAATATGTGTCTTAGTTCAGAACACTGCAAATAGATTATTCCTCATACATAAAATGCTACAGCAAGACACTTCATACAATACAGTTATCCCATGTTTTCTTATGGGGCACATTACTGGTAGTTAGAAAGGATGTCACATCCACTTCTTAACATTTATGGTGCTTGCAGTCGAGAGTAGGGCATTACTGGCACCCAATATTCTACCACCTGTGGTTATCTGGTCCTAAGGCACACTGGTTCAGCTTACCACACTTGTTTAGGATTCTGGAACATTTGCAGCTGGAGCAGGACAAAAAGAGCTGGCAGGGGCATGGAGTTTTCTTTGTGTCAGCTGCTGTGAGCCATGACAGGCTTTGTTTGTGGAAGGGCGGCTGCTGCCGCTTCACGTTCTTGGTGGTGGGTTCTGAAGTGTGTAAGTGATCTGATCCTGCTTTTGGTTTGGGCCCTGTGTGACACTTACCTGGCAGGGGAGACATGCTGTGCTATAACCCAGCCTGTGTTAATTTGGCTTAGGGGGCCTCTTTGTAGATGGACTAAGGAAAACACGGTCCTTGCTCTGCCTCCCCATTCCACAGCGCTGCTGCAGAATCAAAGGTGGTGAAGGACGTGCCAGGCACCATGGGAGGCCTTGGTCCATGGCTGTCTCCACGCTGGACCTCCTGCCTCAAAAAGCACCTGCTCTGGCAGCTGACATGCGATGGGCAGGATGGAGCTGAGCTGCAGTGCGGAAGCACAGGTCCTTCCCTCGCCTGGGCACGGTGCTGCTGGGCCCGGGCACCACAGCCCCTGTGAGAAGGGTGTGCCTGAGGAGGCAGGGCAAGGATCCCACCATGGAAGTGTTTGTAGCTGTCTGCATTCAGCTGACGGTTGTTGCCTGAAGTTTTCAGGCAAAACAAAATGCCTGATAACGTGGCATAGCCTTCCCAGCTTCTCTGGTGCTTGTGAGGTCCGTTCCTTGTGAGGGTCGTTCTTCCGTCAAAGGAGGGCAGCCCTAGTTTTCCTCCACTGACAGCAAGTTTTATATTTTATTAACTTCAGGGGAGTTGCTGCTGAATTTATGTTTTTTGAATGGTGAATCAGACCCAAGAGCTTGGTTTTGTACCTTTTGGTTGCCTTTGTAGTTTTAAGGAGTCTGTGCATGTAGAGCCCACGGTTAACTCTTTTAAATAATACTGAAAATTTTACAGGATGGCTAAAGCCATACTTCTGCCTTGAGATCAGCTGAGAGAAACAACACATGAAGGAAAAAACATTGTGGAGCTGCAGTCACGTTATGTCAGTAGGTTCATTCTAGTTTTTTGGAAGTGTTGGTGTAAACAATTAGTTCAGGTGAAAATTACTGAGCATTAAAGCTGTACTGTTCCCTTTGGAGCTGGTAGGGATTTTACCATCAGCATAAATATGGGAGAGAAATATGAAGATCTCACCATGGTAGAGTGAAAATAGCAAAAGGAAGTTATTGGAGTCCCACCAGTCCTCTGGCAAGGAGAAGTATTTTGTGGTGTGTAATTGTCACGTTATTTGGAATTAGTGAGCCAATTTGTGTTGGGTGTTGTGTGAGAAGACAGGTGACGATGCTGTACCATAGAGGATTCTGGTCTGTGAAGATTGTGTATAAAAGAGACTTAGATGAGGCAAGGGAAGTGCATTTTTCTTCCCAGTCATGGAACAGGGTTTCCAAGACAGCCTTGTAGATGAATGTTCTTGGAAGACGTCTTATCCATGACTTGTCTCTGAAGAGAAGAAGTCCTGCTTTGCACAGAAATAGGTGTTGTCTTCCTGAGTTCTGAAAAGTCTGAAAGCATTGGACCATTTTGTATGGTGTTGAAAAACTAAGAGACAGATCTTTAGCTGCAAATTGCTGTTGCTCTGTTACAACCAGCAGAGCACTGAAAATTGACTCTGGTGAGAGATGTTAAGTCATCTCTCCCAGTCTCATGTATACATCTTAGAGGCAGAAATAACTCTATTCTGAGGGGCTTTTCTCAAAAAAGAAAAAAAAAAATCCACAAAAGAAAAAAGCCTAAAACTATTCCTCCTCCTCATTCCACCAGCTCCAGAATGTGAATGTCATCTGGCCACATGCCCAGGACTAAACACAGTGCTCTAAACAAGGCTTACAAGTGTCTTGTAAGGGAAAAGAAGCCCCGTAACAATCAGAGACTTTTTGGGCTTCTAAATGGTTCCCTTACTTTTTTTTTTGTTGGGTGGTTTTGGTTTTTTTTTGTTTTGTTTTGTTTTGTTTTGTTTTGTTTTTTTGTTGTTTTTTTTTTTTGTTGTTGTTGTTGTTTTTTTTTTTTTTTAATCCAAAATGATGTCTTTGGCTTCTACTTTATATTTGCCGCACACAAATCTGTGCTTTCCAGGAATTAACTCCAGGGCTTCTCAATGCTGACTTTGTTGAAACATAGTTTCAACATGAAAATAACCCAAAGCCTTACTGGTTATGCTTTCAGGCATGATGTTTTATTGCAATTGCTGACATTCCCTTCCTTAACTTACCTGTGGATCTGTAGCCTTGTTTTCCTCTAAATCCTTTGGTTAATATTTTCTCTTAATTGATGAAGATTTTTGAGCATATGCATGTGAGAGTGAATGTGTGGAAGGTGAGAGGAACACTTATTTGGCTGTGTTCTCACTTGGCTCCCTGGTTCAGATGAAGGCTCGGGGCTGTGGAGCATGTGGGGAGGGCAGAAGGCAGGGGTGGGTGAGTGATCTGAGTGCTTGGAGAAAGGTGATTCACCTGAGCAGGTACCATCTCTTATCTTCTGTCCTGCAGATGCCTGGTCAGGTGCTTGAGGCACGAGCTGTGGCACAAAGTGATTTGTCCTGTGTGGAGCAGTGGAAAGAATTCCCAGCTGTTGCATTCCAGCCTAACCTGTGTGCCTGAGCCAGTGTGGCTGCCTTTTACCCCAGCTTCTGCTGGTTCTGGAATTGAGCCTTGTGACATTTTAAATTTGGGATTTTTAGAAGGCCCATACTGAGGTCTGGGCATGCCTGCTGCCAGTTTTGGATCTGATTGTGTGGGAAACTGGTCACCACTTTTTGCAAAGAAGCTTAAGTTTTTAAACTGAATTTATATTTTTTCATTTTAGTTTCTCTTTTTTATTTTTTATTTTTTTTTAATTCAACCACAAACCAAAACCATAACCATCACAAAAATAAACATGCATCCTTGTGCCAGCTGGGGCCTTGGCATACTTCATGCTGCATAATTTGCTGAGACACATTTCTTAGGAAAGCAGTTAGACATTGGCAACTGTGAAATGTCAGCCCTCAGTAAATGTTGTAATAAGCTATTTTAGCTACAGCCGGGGGTTTGAAAAAGAATAATTTACTCACAGTGTCCTTGGTAGTTAATGCAAGATGGAAAATCATACTTTGGACACCCTGAGCCGCTTGGGAGAAGGAATCCAGTGTTCTTGTGGTGTGTTTGCTAAGGACCACAACTGTTGGTTTGCATGGCTGGGAACCTTCAGGATGCTCTAGGTTATTTAGGTTGTGTCTGCACCTGTACCACAGCTTTGTACTTAGGTTTTACTAACACTTGTCTGGAGACAGCTGTGAAGATGGTGCTTGGTTTGGAAGTTGACAAGAATTCAGTTTTAGGAGGTGTGAGTAAAAAATCTGAAGATTTTACTGCTGTAGCTTGAACTTGATTGACTTAAGTAGTGATTGCAGTAAAACTCATATCCCAAAGTGTTTCTCCAAATGTATGTTAGACTTGGGAATTGCTGCTTTGGAAACTGCTTTTAAATAATTGGAAATAATTGGAATTTTAGAAAATTATCTTTGAAGAGTTAGGTAGAAAGGCTCAGTTCTAGCTTGTGTTGGTGGTCTTTATTTATGTAGTATATATTTATTTGCAAATAAATATATTTTTGGAATTTTTAGCTTATTTGATCAAAGAAAAAAATGAAGATTCACCATCAAATGAGCAACTAGTTTTCCTTCAGATAGTTCAGATTTTCTATTTAGTGGTTCCATAAAAATGCTTGATTAACATTTGTTGCACTGATAGATGCACAGCTCCTCCCTTTTGGCAGGAATTCCCTGCAAAGATATTCTTAGCATCTGTTTTGCAGTATGTCCCCTCAAACATTTAACTTTATTGCAAATTTTTTCCTAAAAGATATGATCTGTCAAGGAAAATACTTGGTTTGTTACAGTGGAGGCTCATTTTTTGATGTCTATATGGAAAATGTTATTTCATCCCGTGGTGTTTCATGAGTGACTGGGCATTATGTTGGCAGTCACTTCAGGGGGCACTGTTTGTGTTTGCCTTCTCCAACAGGCGCTGGGATAGGGCTTTGCAAGTTGGAGGAGACACGGGACAGCGTTCCTGTCCACGTGAAGTTATGGTCCCCAAACTGTGAAAGGTGTTGGTTTTCTCCTTGATTTGCCTTTTGGTGCTATGGTTTTAGAACAAAGGCAGACTGGGACTTAAAACATGAATTTTAGGGCTGGATTGAGTTCCCCCAGCTCAGTCAAAGGAGGTCAAGTTACTCGAGAGATTTGTGACTCTCCAGAGACGTGAGTTTGTGTTTGTGCAGGGGATACATCATAGCTGGGCTGCAGAAGACAGTAATGACCTTCTTGGTGTTTATTTTAAGAGTGGCTGATAGACTTGGAAGGGTTTTTGTCCATGTTGATGTTGAATTTATACAAAGAAGCTGTATAAAAATAACGGGCACCAGATGCAGAAGCAATAAAATAATGCCATGTTAAGTCTTGAAGCTGTGGAATATAGCCCCAGGAAATATTTTCACCTCTTGGCAGCTCTTTATTAACTGGAGAGCGAGAATGATGGAATTTATTTGCTGTTAAACAATTTATTTTTCATTTGTAAAAGGACTAAGTAAATGTGTATCCCAGTATGCTTAGTCTGAGCTCCCTGTACACAGTGATTGCTAATGTTTGTTGCTGGCAGTCATGGGAATCTTTTGGTACCAGTGTGTCAGCAAGAATTAAACCTAGAAAATATCCTGTCATCTGACTGCTGCCTTACTTTTTGGGTTTGATCACGTTTGACACAGATCAGAAAAAAATAAGTGACACCAACAGACCCTTTCTCTGACCTTTGTGCATATCCACCCCATACAGTAAATCTGTGGAACCACCAGTGTGTTTGGAGTGGTCTGCTGTTGTCAGTACTTGGACCCAGTTTCACCATTGCAACAAATGAGGCTTACTGTCTTCTAAAACTCTTATTTCAAAACACACTGCCCCAGGAGAGAGAAAACAAACTGTTTACACAAGCAAACTAACAGTGGAGAACTAAACACCCACGCTTCCTTCTTCAGGAGTTCCCCTGCTAGGAGTTTCGGTGAACTCATTGATACAGTGAGGAAGGAGAAACTTTTTGGTTGTAATCCAATGGGTCTTGATGTGACTGCTGGGAGCAAAGTTTGGCTAGGATGATGTTATCCCCTGTTCAACTGGGGGATCAAAAATAAGTTTGAGAAGAAATGCTAAAGGAGGACCATCTTTCTTGCTAGCCTGGGAGAGGCTTTAAACCTTTCTCCTTACTCCAAGAGCCACTCTGGCTGTGGCATCAATACCTTGCTCTTTATCTATGGGCTGATATGTCCTGGTCTTTTGAGGGACTCGAGGAAAGCAGCAGCTAGGGGAGTTTTTGGGGTGATGATCTTGGACCACCTTCTTAAATACACATGTGATGGAGGATGGGGGAGGTATGAGAAGGCTGCTCAAACCTGCATAAAATGCCAGATCTTGAAGGTGTTGTGGAATGTGCATGGTGTCCACCTTGCAGTAGAAGGTGTCCCTGCCCAGGACAGGAGGGTTGGAATGGGATGATCTTTAAGGCCCCTTCCAACCTAAACCATTCTATGAATATAAAATCCTTCTGTCTGCCCAGGATCATCATGCAGATGGCCAGGGAGAAAGGAGTAGAAAAGGAGAAGAGCTTCAGTAGGAAGTAGAAAATAGTGAAAACCGAAACACGTCAGAAGGACTGGGTTGGTGGATGGAAACCTTACAGGTACAGGCAAGAAAGCTGTCAGTCATGAGGTTTCATCCCCAGGGGCTCACTGCAAGATTAAAGGTGGGCTGGGGTAGGAAAGTCAGGGGCTGGTCAGGATAAGCAGAGTAAGAGGAGAGAGCTAGTGATGGACAGTCTGATGGGAAAAGGGAAGAGGGTTGGGAAAGCAGCAGTAACCTTTTCATTGTTGATGAATTTGCAAGTGACAGAAGATGATGGGGTCATCAGAGGGAGAAGTTTCTGGGAGAGGCCAGAGGGAACAATTGTCCTCTGGAGGAGAATCAAGAAGAGCACCATGAGGACAGGAAGGGTGACCTGTGTTTGTATGACTTTGAAGTTACACAGATGGAGACCCAAACCAGGAAACTTGGTTGAGGCTGACATTGCCAGTCCCATGGCAATGTATAAAAAACAGGAAGAGGAGTGGAATTAGCTTGAGACCAATATTTCAACAGCCTTCAGTTTTGAATTTCCTGGGTTTCATTGGTGTGTGTCATAACCTTCTTGTTTTCACTATTTAATACTTTGTTTTCCCATAAAGAAATAGGATGGGAGAAGAAACAATTAAACCCTTTATCAGAATCGTATGTCATGATTGGCTTTTCTCTTTTGTTTGGTGTACATATATTTAGAAACTAAATTGTAGATTCTAAATATTTGAACATTTGGAAGTCCCTTGCCCCTCAAAAAGAAAGCATTTCCAAGATGAATAATCTCGCCCACCCCAATCCCCCAGATAAGCAGTAGTTTAGTTGTTTGAAAAAAAAGATAATTAATATTTCAGAGAATAGTTAGTAAAAGTTGTGGGTGGATTTTATAAAACAGTCAGTCTTTATAACTCACTATAGACCTGATGATTATGAGAAATGTACAGGTGTCTGAAATGATTTTGAGGATTTAAACTTTCCCCCTGATTTTTCCAAATAGGACAGGTAGGGGCAATACCTTGTATTTTGCTGTCTGCAGACTTTGTCCTGAAGAACTGTTAGATTGTGCTGTTTATGCCTCCCCTTGTCCCCAACCAGATCCTCAAACAGGCAAGAAATAAAGACTGCAAATGAAGTTGGTTTTCTCTATGGGATTTGACTTGTGGTTTTGGGGTTTTTTTAACGTCCCAGTAACATGAAATAAGTCTGGGCCTTCCACCTCCTGTGGTGTGGACACGGCAGAGCCAAAGGGACGGGGAGGACGCTGTGCTGTGGGGTTTGTCCTGCTTGCTGTGCTGGCACACTCGTGCAGCAGTGAGTGGGCTGCCAGACATGGCTCAGGCTGCTTTGTCCAGTCTGTGCCGTCCAGGCGTGGCCAGGAACACCTGGCACATTGTGAGCTGTGACACAGGTCAGCAGTGCTGTGCTGGAGCAGTGCACGAGGCGTGACGTCTCCAGTGGGGTAACCTGGGTCACAACCTACAGCCAAGACAAGCAACGATACAGGCTTTCGACATCGAGTAGCTGATCTGTTCATTGCCTCTGAATCCGAGCTAGGTTAGTCAAGGAAAACTCTCCGGTGTAGGCCAAAGTGTTTTGCTGTCTAGGGTATTTACATAGGACACCTTTGTGTGACACCTTTTCCCGTGGTAGATCAATAATAGTTGTGGTTTGTTTAGGAGGTTGTCCCTGTCAAAAACTGTACATCCAAACTTTTCTTACTCCTGCTGACGTGTAGTTCCAATAGTGTATTATGTTGTTTGCTCAAAGTTTACAGCTTACTGCACTAATTTTACATCAGAGTTCTCACCAAATCTGAGACCGTTTTCTTAAATCATGGGGGTGCATTAACTGCTGGTACTGTTTGTCTTGATGGGACTGTGCATGGGCCAGAGAGGGCACACATGCTTCCTGAAATCCAAGACATCCTTCCCTTTTAAAGATGATGCCACAGTGTTTAAAATTGTCTCATTTTAGATTCACACATAATCAGAAAAGTGATTCAAATGCTCCCCCCCACTGTTGGATGGATTCTTTTAGAGGTGTCTGGAGGATGAGGTGTGGGCAGGATTTGTGCAGCAGGGCAGGCTGTGGTGCTGAGGACACTGCTGTTGGCTACAGGCTTGCACAGCCGGAGTATCCTCTGGGTTGTGTGTCTTGGGCTCTGTTATTTTGCAGCTCCTGGGTACTGTGAGCAGAGCTGTTGGTACAAGCCTGAGTTTCTGTGGTCTGCAAAAGTACTACTTTGTGTAATATCCTAGAAGTATGAAGAAAGAAAAAAGGGTGAAATCGTTCCTAACTAATACTAAGGGCTAAATGGGGAAGTGCCCCAGGTGGTTACATATCTTAACATAAGGAGTTCAATCATTAGCCCTTTACCATGGACTCAGCTGAAATGAAGAACTGTATATTTAACTATCTTATCTTACTCCTCTTGGAGGAAGAGCAGCCTGTGCATTGGAAATGAGCAGCTGCTGTCACGGGGAGCTATCCAGAAAACAAGGTGCCAAGCATAGAACATTTCTGATGACCCAGTTCCTTAGTTAATAGATAAACCACTACATCAGTGGCACAATTTACAGATTTTGTTTTCAATGTGTCACATGGAAGATGAGCATAAGGCCAACAGTGGAATAAGCAAAGGGTGTTTGTTCCCTGGTCAATCCTTGCCCCAGTGCCTCATGCTGTGCTGAAGCTGAGGTGCTCAGCAAACGGCCCTTTCAGCGTTTGTACTCAGCACTCTCCAGGTGAGCAGTAACAGCCTTTGAACAGAACCTGGAATAACACACTCCGTGGCTGCTGGTCTTACAGATTCTTGTCTGTCATTTAGTGCACTGTTCTGAACTCCAGTACTTGTGGACATTGATGGAAATCTTTCCATTGATTTTATGAAACGCAGGATGTAGTTTCTTAGGCACTGGCTGCTTCCTGTGCAGTAGTTTACTTCTTTTAGCCACAGAGTTGAACAGAGAATAATCTTTGCAAAACATAGCATAGGGAATGATGAAACCATTGCTCGCTATGAGAAAGGACTTATTTTCTGACAGGGAAATAATCTGTTAAATAGGTTGTTGATGCAACAAACACAATTAGAAAGTCCTATTGCATTGTAATTGAAAGAAGCTATGTTTTTTCATTGCCCAGTGGTGTACAAACTATTTAACAATTGATTTTATTAATTTTTTTTTAATAGTGGAGAGACTAAAAGCTATTTAGGGTTACCTATTGATTGCAAAAAAATACACAGCTTTCGCAGTTCTCTTAAGATTACTTTTCTATCTCGCAATGCATGGCTCATTTTTACTTTTAGGATCAAGTTTTAGAGCTGTCTGCCTTTATTTTCCCCATTTGTGTGCTGCTTTGTGTAAACAAATGCAATCGTTTTCAATGAATTATACAGAGAATAATTTATCCAAAATAATTTGTGTCGCCCTAGCTCTGAAAAAGACAATTGCTCTTACTGGAAATCAGCTGAAGCTTACTGCTCAACTTTTCTGGGAGCACTGAGCAAAATGAGCATGAGCTTCCATGTGCATGACAGTGCCACACCGGAGTGACCAGGGACAAGGGGGGATGGCTTCAGACTGACAGAGTAGGTTTAGGTTAGGTTAGATATTAGGAAGAAATTCTCCCCTGGGAGGGTGGGGAGGCCCTGGCACAGGTTGCCCAGAGAAGCTGTGGCTGCCCCTGGATCCCTGCAAGTGTCCAAGGCCAGATTGGACGGGGCTTGGAACAACCTGGGCTGGTGGAAGGTGTCCCTGCCCATGGCAGGGGGTGGCACTGGATGGGCTTTAAGGTTCCTTCCAAGGCAAGTCATTCTATAATTCTGTGATCATGGAAACATTTGAGTAGATGAGTGTTCAAGCTCACTGAACTGACAGTAAGTCAGGTCTCTGCTTCCCCCTTCTGCCTGGAGCAGTCACCTCTGCAAGGGGTATGGTTGGAGCTTTGCTTTGATGCTTCTGTTGGGCAAGAAGTAGTTAGGACATGAGCACTGAAACCCTCTTCCTACTCTGACATTCATGGTACAGGAGATGGAGAGTTGCTTTTTCCAGGTGCCTGAAATTGAAGCTTCAAAACCTTGAAGCTGTTGAAGTTTCTCCAGACCTTGAAGTTATATTGTAATTCAAGTAATTACTTTTTCCTCCTTCTCCCGGGGACTGCAGCTCAATGTTAAACATTTTTAGGAGGTTTCTAAACATATTTCTGAATGTTTTTATTATTTACTGCTTTTGGCAGGAATAGTAAATGGAAATTACAGAAATACTGCAAGAAATGCTAGCTTTTGTGAGATATCCAGGCCAGGGAATTTGGGAAGAATAGGAACCTTCTGAAAGGTTATCCAAACCAGAGCCAATCTTATAAATGTATTTCTCTGACATGTCCAGAAGCAAAACAAGACATGAATGTATCAACAAACAATCATCCTCTTGTAAGAGATTTGGTAGTATCCTCCATGACTAAATGCTCTGCCAGAGGAAATGACTTGGGGTTTTATTCCTTTGCAGTAATGTGGAAAGTATGCCACGAGAGCAAGCAGGAAGAGGTTGTGTTTAGTGGAAGAGAGGAAGGAGAAACTTTGGAAGGGGTGCAGAGAGGCAGCACTAGCAGCAAACATAATTCTCTCGGTAGCGGCTCTGTTCAGCAAAGCTCAAGACTGGGTTTTCTGAGGCATTCAGTGTTTGCCTAAGTATATGCTCCTATTGGAAAGAGTGGTGCCATGTCTGTTTGTGTTGGTGGGAGCAGAGTCAGGCCAACTCCTGTGTCCTTTTCAGATGGGATTTTCAGATGCTTTCATTTCTGAATGGATGACTTCAGCATAGATAAAAGAAGTGGGTAGACAACTGTGAGACAGAGGGTCTGTCCAAGATCTAATGGGACTTAAAACCTCTCCTGAGAGTGCTGTGCTGAAACAAGTTCAAAGTAATAATTTCTCTTTATCCTTTAGTCTCTTAAAAGGCTGCCAGTGAGTAGGATCTGGAGTCAAGGGGGGAAATAAGCCTGCAGGCAAAAAGTTGGTTGAGGCAGTGGTGAGGACTGGCTGAAACCAGTTGTAGAAAGATCAGTGGATAAGTTTGGCAGTGATGTTCCTACTTTTGATTAAGTCAGATAATAATACCATGACTGATGCATGGACTGGATCAGAGCCCCTGAAGATGGAGTCTATTCAGGTGATAGTTCCTTAAGCACTGGCTGACACTTTGTGGCTTAACGAATAGTGAAGTGAAGGAGTCCTTGGAAAGCTGGCTGTGATTTTAACAGTATTGTTACGTTAACCAGGATGAGCAGCATTGATACTTCAGGATGCAAATACTTATGTCAGAAAGGATCAGCCAAGGAAACTGAAAGCAGCTGTGACCTGTAGTAAATAAGCAAATTGTCAGTGTTGGGAGCTGAAAAGTAATTAGTTTGATAGCTAGGAGAACATCACTTTGGAAGTCAAAGCTGTGAATGGGGAGTTTGACAGCTGTTTTAGGAAGGAGGACTACTAGGAAGTGGCACTGGATACTGCAGCCAAGTGAGGGTCCATCCGGCCCATTATCCTCTGGTTATGTGGGGGATATGGGGTTACAACCCTGCAAACTCTTCACTGCACCTCCAAGTGGTACGTCTTGCTCCTCAAACTGATTTGCTTAGTTTTAAGGCATCACTTCTGCCTCTGGATTCACAGTGCTCGCACGAGCCAAGGCTGGGTTGGGCCCTGGCTAAATTCTGCCTGTCCCCAGGGATGTGAGCAACTGTGCCAGGAGCCCCAGAAACTGATAAATGAATCCATGATCCAGGAGATCAAGGGTCTTCTGCAGGCTTTGGGGTCACACTGCCCACTCCAGCCTCTCCTGTGCAGGGCATCACAGATCTACTCTTGTTCTACCCAGAGCAAGAAACGAGGCTTAAGAGTGATGGTGCCTGATGCGAGAAAAGTGGGAACTGAAAAAACTTGGGAGCATAAATGGGTATGTCAGCAGTTGGGACTTACCTGAACCGTATTTCCCGGGTCAGAATATTTGCTCGTCATTCGATTCTGCTCATTTCCTTTAACTACCTTGTGTCTCCTTTTCTTTATGGGAAGAGTAAGGATTTCCTCGGAGGAATTAGCGAGAGGTGGTGAATTAAGTGGTGTCGCATTTCTGGTTTTGCAGAACGCACTGAGGGGCACAGTGGGGGAGTGGTGAGCACAGTTCACCTGTCACCTCCTCATTGCTTCTGAAAAGCTCCTGGGTGTTGCATATTTGTGCTTCCGTTGTTGTTTTTCAAGAGGGTATTTTTTCTTGAAAAGGATTGCAGACAGTCGTTTGTGGCCCTTCTGCCTACACGTGTAGAGTGTCTGTCTTTGACAATTTTTTTTTTACCTCACGGTGGCTTTTCTCAGGGAGTAGCTCACACAAATACGTTGTGTTCGGGTAGCAGAGATAAAAGTAGAATGAGCACTTGAGGGAAAAGGAGGTTAGGGAATTTTTGCTATTTCTGAGCTTTTTTAAACTCTTTAATTAAAACGACAAAATACAGAAATGCACTGCTGTGTAAAGAGTGACTTGACATTTTTGCTGCATTATTTCTTTTCTAAAAGTAATGAGCCCTTGTGTTCTTTGAATAATTATAAAAAAGGACTGTAAACCCTTTCTGCAGCCAGAAGAATGATGGAAGTTAGAACCTCTTTTTGCACAATCCCCTCGCCTTTTGCTTGTGCATACAGCTGTGTTAACACAATGCAACATTTGAGTTGAGAGCTCTGCCAAATCCTGGCACCAGTGATAGTTTGCAGGCTGAAGGTCTCATTTGATAGATTTTTCAAAGTGATACTGTGCTCAGTTGTATCTGTGTCCCTGGAAGGAGGCTTGCAGTCAACTTCTCAGAGGAAATACTTTCAAAGGGAAAAGTTTAATTTTGCCAAGATTCAGATAAGGTCAGAGTAACTGGACAAACCAGAGCTTTGTAGGTTGGAGATGAACACAGGCTGCTCCCTGGGATTGTGCGAATGTGCTGGGAGAACAGGATAATGAAATGCAGGAGGATGGTTACATTTGCTGAATATCTGAAGTTCTGTGTATGTCTCTTGGCATATTGTCAAGTGTAGAATTGCATTTTAGAAGGGTGGGGGTTTCTTTACATTTTTAAAATAAGTAAAATGTATTTATTCTTCCTGTTTCTGGTGTGCACTTTAATCCAACAGAAAATGGGTTCACTGAATTAATTTTAGTTGGTTTATTCTTTTATTTAGTATATTTATTAATTGCCATAATAATTTGATTGCAATATGATGCTAATTCACCGTAGCTTTTGAAAGTACATCTGTAGGAGATTCTACTGGGCTTCCGTGCTTTTCTGTTGAGGGACAGAAGGGATTGGTTTCCAGCTGTACCCCACTACTGGCCAAGGGGATGGCCAAAGGACTACACTGACAGGTAGCAATCAGCGTTAGTCTGCTGACATCAGCTGACCTTTGCCAGTTTATACTTAAGGTCTGGACTGATATTTTCTCCTGTTTTTCCTTGGCTGCAGAACAGTACAACCATTTCTTAATTTGCCTGAAGTATTTTCTGTGATAGTCTATGCTCAGTGGTTGCATGGCCTTTGCAGGTTGAGAATGAAAGAGGGTTTCTTCAGTGGGATAACTTACACTTAAAATACAGAAAAAAAGTGGGTTCTGCTAATTCTGTGGGTCAGGCAGCAAAAAGAAGGTTGGAGATCTCTTCCTTCGGTGGTGGCACACATGGAGTCTCTTTGCTCTATCCTTAGTGTTAGACTCTCTTCCTCAGTCAGATCTTGTTAGGTTGGCCAAAAAGTTAAAAATCATAATTAGGAACAGAAAAGCAGTGCAGCTGGATAGCCCTGATTCCTTCAGAGACTGAGCAGAGGTGGGGTGAGGAGGATTGTGGTCAGGGAGGTCTTAAGTTCCCCAGATGGCTGTGGCCTTTGCTCAGGGGAGGCACAGGACTTTTGGCTAAAGAANCCCCAGATGGCTGTGGCCTTTGCTTAGGGGAGGCACACAGACAGGACTGTCTCATCTTTGCCAGGACTTTTGGCTAAAGACAATGGGATGTTTTGCTGAGTAAGAGCAAGATTGGAATGAGAGAATTAAAGGGAAGGAACCTGAATGGTCTAGTAAGATGGTCATTGGCCCTACTACGGTTCAGTATAGGGAACATACAAAATGACAAATAAAATTGCTGGAGGGGGAGTAAAGTAGGAGCTGTTCTGACAAGAAGTCAGAAGTCTCAGGTACATCGAGGCATGTGGACGGTGCTCTGGCATTCCAGTCTGGATGAAAACCAGGAGAAGGGAATGGAAGAAGGCACATTTTTTAAGCATACGGCTTGCATGGGCATCAGCATCCATGCAGTAGCATTGGATTTCAGGGACATTTGCCAGGCAGGCAGATCATTGGTTTTCCCTGCTCAGGAGCTGTTCTGACAAGCTGTGAAGAGCTGCGGGAAGACAGCGCTGTGTGTGAGGAGCCTGGCACCGTGGGGAGGGGGCAGCCAAGGCTGGCCCCTGCTGCCCCCGGGCTGTGCAGGCTGTGGAGCAGGTAAAGTACTGGCCACTGGAACACGGAGAAGGAGCAGCTTCCAGGTGACCAGGCAGAAGGTCACATGAATAATACAGTGAGCTGGCTCCTGCAGCCTGGTGACATTTTCAGATGGGTTTCTGAGCAGGCACACAGGCAGCATCTAAGTGAATCTGTCTAGGCTCTGCCTCAGTGCCTAGAACACAGAGGGAGGAGAAAATGCTCCTCTCCAGTAGGTACAGAAGATGACACGCTTTGCTGACTTTCTCTACCTGGCATCTCAATCAAAGGAGGGAGATTTTTTTTTTTTCTGACAGCCTCAAACTGTCCAAACTCGACAACGACAACTCCAGAGCAGTGGTTTTCCAGCCTGTTGTGGATCTGAATAAGCATCAGATGGGGACATCTGTGTAGAGAAATGGAATCTCCTGACAGTAGGTTTGTTTTTCTCAGGTTGTTCCTGCACTGCAGAGGTATTTTCTGAGCCCTGAGGGAGAAGCCTACCCCAGGTTTTTTAAGTGTTGCACTCTGGTCATCACTTTTACCAGAGAACCTTAATGTCTGTTTGTGTGTTGGGTGGCCTAAAAGAAGTATCTGCACAGAAAAAGAACCCCTCCCAACAAATACAAAAACACCTGGGAGTGTTTCCCACTGCGCTAATTTTAGTCAGAAATGCTAAAACCTGCTCAAACATGGAAGATTATTTAGGTTACCCTAAATTAGTTTGAAATTACACTGTAACCACAAAGAGGAGTGGGGATTGATTCAGCGGCTGTGTGGAGCTGAGAAGAGCAAGGGCTCGTGCTCGGAGTTATGGTCCTACAGATCACAGTACTATTGCATAAATAGTAACAATAATAGCAGTTATGAAACAGTTCGGAGCTCCAGAACCTCTTAAAAGTAAAATAAGAAGTGGTCATGTTTGAGGCTTTCTTCTGACTGGAGTCATACCACTCTTTGAAGGGGAAACTGTATTTGTGTGTTTGGATTTGTCTGTATGTTTGAGTGGGGAACGTAAAAATCTTGTCATGGTAATCTTATTTTGGTAATAGGATTGTGCGCAGACATCCTTGTGGTTAAATTGAGAAAAAAAAAAAAAGACATCAGATTTCCTGTGAAGGGGTCATTGTTTGCAAATGGAGAGAATAACAACTGCAATCACAACTGCATGATCTTGCTTATAACCCTGTCATGTAACTCCTTTAAAGTGTCTAGGGTTTTTTCCTATGGAATTTAATTTGGTGTTGTTGTTGAGAGATTAGGATCAACTTGAAAAATTAAGGATTTATTTAATTCCTTTTTGGGTTTCTGGAGTCTCCCTCCAACTTAATTTCTCTTTCCAGAATTCATTGACAAAAAACAGTTTGGTGGGGTTTTTTTTGTAATTTTAAAAAGCTCATTATATGGCAACCTTCAGATTGTTTAGATTAGCCAATATCAAATCCCAAAAGTCTTTAAAATGTTTGTCCCCAGAATGGAGCAACTGTTCTGTCCCCCTGTGCATGTGGCAAACGAGGACACAGAGAATAAGTGGTTTAATAGCACCTGCAAACTCCCCCTCTTCACTGAACATCAATCTCTTATGGGATTGTGCAGTCAAGTTATTTAGATGCAATTCTAGGTAAAGAAACACAGATGATGAGACTTCAGAGCCTCACCAGGAGTGCATCCTTTAAATACACCCAAAAGTCTTTAAAATGTTATTATATTTGTTTGTTTGTTTGTTTTGTTTTTTTGGGTTTTTTTTGTTTTTGTTTTTTTCCCTGCACTGTTTTGTTGTCCTTTTCTGGCTTGGCTTTCACAACAATGCAGAATTCAAGAGTTTTCTTTCAGCCTTTAAAGTCTGCAAACTCTGCCTGAAAAACAGGCAGGTTCCTGAGCTTCCCAGCATGGCTGCTTTTTGACCAGAATCTGAGTGGAAAAATGTAACCTTTTCTAGTGCTCTTGTGGTATGACCTCTGGAAACAGGGCGAACTATTTAAAACTTCCTGCTACATGTTAAAACCAAGAGAAAATGTTTCTTTTCTCCTGCTTCTAGCTGTCAGCCTTTTCCAGCACTTTTGCTTGCCAGGGTTTTACATAAAACCCTTTTTTTTCATTTAAGCTCCTCCTTCCACCTTGGGCTTGCTCACCCGTGTCAGTTCTTTCCTAAAAGGCTTTAGAGGGAAGCAGAAGCGTATGTGCATGGCCAGGGGTATGTGTCAAGTTTGGTTTTGTACCTGTCAGCATCCTCTGTCCCAGCTGCTTTGTTCTGCTCAATCTCTCTCTGCAGCCATGCCACTAACTTGTTTTTCACTGCTGCTCACAGCCATTTTTATTTTAATATCAGCTTTTATCCGATTAGAAGCTGTGCCTCTGTCTTACTCTGTCCTGTTTTGTACTTGCATTATTCAACATTTAGGTAACTGAAACTTCCAGCATGAGTGCCTGCTGGGTGGTTGGTAAATGCATAGGGAAAGGGGGAGACACAGGCTGTTTAAATACAATTATAAACTCACCTTTAAAAGTCCTAGAAGGACTTTTTAGCCAAAGAACTGATTCCTGTTTAGTTCAGAAGTTTGTTCACAAGTTACTGGTGTGAACTGGTTGTGACTTTAGTGGAACTCTCCTACTCTGCTTTCAGCTGGAGATCACCCCAATGATATTCCTCTTTCTGTGGGTATGTTCTAGTGATGGATTAGTTTATTCTCCTGGGTATTAAACCGTTCATTGAGTTTACCTGAGAGTGGAAAAAGCAGTTTCTTCCTAACTGCATCTTCATTTCCTCACTTGGATGTGACTCAGTAGCATTTTAGGGACTTGAAGCAGCATTTTTTGGGGGGTGTTTGGGCTTTTTTGTTTTTTATCATCAGTTTTCTCTTTAACGCTAATGTGCTTTCTCTCCTGTGGTGATTTTAAATTGTTTCCACCCCCCCGGTAAATCCCATTAATACTGTAATATTTGAGAGCAGCTTGTAGTGACATCTAACATATTGTTCTGTTTGTACTGCAGGCTGAGGTCAAGCAAACAAAGAAAGCAATCATTATGTTTCAGCATTCTTTTTTAATGAGCACATTAAAATCTACTCACAGCTACAGGATCAGCTGTGAAGAGAAGGGGGAAACATGGAACTCTGAGTAGCACTGTTTTTTTGAAGCGGTTTATGGAAAAATAATAGACTGAAGGGATACGTAAGGACTGTGGTAGGAAATAAATGGCACAGTGTTGTTGTCGGAAAGGGTTTTGGCAGAAGGCTTGTTGTGACTGTTTCAGTGGCTTAGAAATGCAGAGGAATTTCCTACAGACTGGACTAACCATGAAAAAATGTCTCTGCTTTTAGGAGTTCAAAGCAGACAGTGGAGTCTTCTCAGGGAAGATGTCGTCTTTGACGATGAAAACCTGTTGTCCGGACAAAAGAAGAAGTTTCTTTAAGGTAAATGGGGTATTTACACAGAACATTAAGTACATGGGTTAGTGTGAAATGAGGGCTGCAGAATGTTCAGTGCCCTCTCTGATAGGTAGCAAGCCTTTTTTGTAAAATGGGGAGTACTTCTTGAGCATCTCTTTTTACAGGTGGTGTTTGTGGCTACCTTACCCCCCAGTTATTTCATGTGTATATTGTTTTCCTGCACGCTGAATAGAATATTTGGTGTAAAATAGTTGTGGCCACTAATGCTGAGAACATAAGCTTTATTGTGCACAGGCATAAAATTGTTAAGAGCTTTCATAAGGTGGATTTGTGCCATTTAAAGTTGTGGTAGAGGTTCATGATTTCCATTATTGGATTGAAAATTGGTTTCATTTCCTCGCCTATTTTGGGAAGACTTGGCATCCCAAAAAGCTGAGGTGCAGTAGCAGTTATCAGTGCAGATTTCAAAACACAACTGAATCCCATTAACTGTTGTATTTATGTGTAGTGGAGGAGGTCTGGAGGCAGTGCTGAATTTAATTGTAGACAATGCTGCAAGTAAGATTTTCTTTCAGTAAAAGGGATTAATTGATCTGAAGTACAGTTGTCAAAGCCTTCATGTGCATGGTGTGAGTGCAGCTGTGAACACCATGTGCTTCTAGAAACCAGGACAGGGAAAATAGTGTCCAGGCAGTGCCTCTGTATGGAAAGGATGCTGACCTATCAAACTGGGGTGTCCTGCCACTGACCAGGAAAAGTGTGTATTTTTCTGGTAAGTGCCAGAGTCACAGTGTCTGTCTTGCTGGGCAAGGCTTGGCTTTAGGGAGCAATCAAAATTTGCGGGTGTTTCTGAGCACTGAATTAACTTACCATGACCACATCCCTTGGAATATTCATTGCTTGCTGCAGCTTCTGCCACTGAAAGTGCAACACTTGCTGCCATCCCTGCATGTCACTGCTTGCATTCCTTCTCTTCCTCTGGGACAGGAAATACTCTTCTTTTGTTGCCTGAATCTGGCCCTAATGCTTGGGGGGATGGGTATTCTGGTAGGTGATAAATATGCCTACAACAGGCTACCAGCAAAGGGGAGCCAAGCAAGTAGTGGCTGGTGTCTTTAGCCCATGGAGAGCTGTAATGTGTGTGCAAGGACCAGTTTTGGGGTCGGCAGCCTCACACCAGTACTGTGGTAGCGGCACACAAGCGTCGTGGAAGGGTTTGTTTGTGTGCTACGTGCTGTCTTCAGCTTAAGCCAATCTTCAGGAAGTGAACAACCAGCACTGCAGTGACAGTGTGTTTCCCTCTTTGGCTTGCCCAGAGCTCCGTGTGGTCAGCTATAAACAGGGTATTCCAGGGACAGGAACCACTCCTCAAGTTTTGTGACACACATCAGCTACATCTCGTATCTCAGGACCACAAACATCAACCTTGTTAATGGCAGTCCACGGCCATTTAGGGAGAAAAGCTGTATTTTTCAAATCATAGCAAGAAAATGTCTCAGTTCTGAGGAATATTTCTAGGTTTTCAATTATTTGTATGCTGAAGGAATTGTAATGTCAGATGGGACTGTAAGCAAGTGTCCATGTTCTGCAGTCTTTTGCTATCTCCTTGTGTAATTCTTGTGTGGAAAATAGATGCTGGAACAGCTGTTTTGTTCATGATGATGTGGTTGCAGTTACTCAGAATGATTAGGAATGTAGTCTGCAGTCTGCCTGAGCAATTTCTAAACATGGGACTCTTAAGGCTGTAAGAAACATTGTCAATTAAGAAACTAAGGTTGCCCTAAATGTTCCTAAGGACAGGCTGGCTGGGGAAAAGATGCCTCAAAGCTACTTTTTCAGACCTCTCCCCACCCCTGGGAAGTTAGGCTGTGGTTCTGAACCCACAGTGTTGAATTGGAAACTGCAGGCAGTCAGTGTACCCAGCCTGTGTGCAGTGCACCTGGTGCCTTATGTGTGTGTACAGTGAAATTACCTTTGTTTTTTCTCTCCCCCACATAAATAAAATTGTGACAACAGTTATATTTGCTACCGGGAGCAAGCAAAACACTTGGCACATCAGATTTTTTCAGTTTGCATTATTTTAATTTGCCTTGTCTGTATGTTTAGGAGACCTAGTGATTACAATGTGGGCTTTTACCCATGGTGACCCTGTAGTTTGGAATGCCCTCCTCACATGCACAGACTGTGTAGTGTACTTCTGCATATGGCTCTCATGTTGTGCTTTTACTTTGCAGTTGCCTAAGAAACCTTTACCATGCTGGCATGCAGATTCTCAGGGCACTTAAATCCCCTTAAAAAAGTATCTTACCATTCTCAGCAACATTTTCCAGAAAAATCACTGACGAATACCAGTGGGAAATTCCAACATGATTTTTTTTTCTGGTTCTTAAATAGTTCTCATTGCTGTAGCTTCTTGCCATCTTTTAGTTTTTTCACGGACATTCTTTTGACTGTTGGTACATAAGGAGAGCAGTATTGTCCCCATTTTACACAGAGCAGAGGTCTGTGATTTTACAGGCTAAATTCTGTGGACTCTTTGTGCCTTGTAATTGATGAAACTTAGAGCCAGAAAGTAGTAAAAATGAAGCAAAGATGGAGTTAGTCTTGGGTAATTCTGGGACTGCATAGTCTGCCAGTGGTTTCAGAGGGAGTGTGCAGTAAAGCAAGGAACTGAATATATATGGCTCTGTGAAATGTCCT
Source organism: Pachyramphus minor (assembly GCA_013397135.1). Classification (NCBI taxonomy): domain Eukaryota; kingdom Metazoa; phylum Chordata; class Aves; order Passeriformes; family Tyrannidae; genus Pachyramphus; species Pachyramphus minor. The sequence goes on along the minus strand of VYXB01007862.1, from coordinate 44,250 downwards.
CTTTACTGAAACATCCTCCTTCCTGTCAAGATATTCCAGGCTTTACTGAGCTGGCATCAGAGGTTTTACACCAATAAAGCTTTTCTGTTTCAAACCGAGCATAGTGTAAAACTTTGTTGCTTACTGATGAATAAGGCAGTGAACTATGTCCGTGGCCCTGAGAATTCACAGCTCACTGTGCAAAATAACCAGAATTTGCAGCCGTGTATCAAAATACTTGATTGTATTCAGACATTTGCACAAGTCCAGAAGCTGCGTTCCGAGTTGGCCTCGTCTCTGGCACTGCGCCACCTCGTCACACAGGGTGCTCTGTGAGGGTTGCTACGTTCTGCTTATCAAAACAGGAAGGAAAAGATGTGATGCCAAAGAGGATGCAGGTCTACAGAAAGAATGACAAATGAGATGCTGGCAGGAAGGGGGTTGGTAAGCGGTGAGGCTCATTTGTCCGGTCTGATACTGATCTCGCTATCTTGAGCCCGGGTTCCTTTGCTAGATTAGAAGCACCAATCTTACCTTTTCCTCTTCAGCTGTTGTAAATCTCAGGGCTTGGAAACATTCTGCAGTGGTCTGCTTGGCTGGCTCCTCCTTGGCTGCCAGAGATGGCAGTTTCGTTAATTCCCTGTACAAGCTTTTTGGCATTTCAACACAAAAAGCAGGAATTCAGTTGTCATGCAGTTTTTTTCTAAAAATGTCCTGAGACAGACATCAAATCAAAGCCACCTGTCTTCCTCTTGGGAACAGGAAGTTCTTCATCAGTTGAGTGAGTAAGAAGACCTATAGTTAGGCTGTGCTTCTGGAAGAAGCACTGGCTGCATCTGGTCCTGGGATTTGCCTTCCCTGACGCACAGAAGGGATCTGTGTGTCGGCAGAGCAGCTTCACAAAGGTGACTGTAGCCCCTCGGGAGTGTGTTGCTTCTGATGAACACACTTGCTCTTGGTTTTGCTGCTTATATGGCATCCTGAAAGATGTGAACCAAAGATGGAATATGGGTTGTGGTGGCAGAGTGCCGTGTTTGTGGTCTGGATGTAGGAGTGTTACCCCCGCCAGCTTCCAAAAGCTGAGCTCAGTCTCGTTGAACGAAGAATCAATGGACAGTGTGCAGAGCGTGGTACATTATGAAAGGAAACGTTGTGGTGTAAGATGTTTGCATTTCGTTATTTCCTTCGTGGATGTTAGGCGTGTAAACAGGCCATGGTATTTGGCATTCTAATGTTTAGGATAGTTTGGTTAGGGAATGCTGTACTGGGCTGCTATGAGAGTTCATGCTGTCTGAGTCACGATTTTTAGTTGGGTTTACAGTGGTTACATTGTAGTTTCTTTTTAACCTACGGAAGAATGCTTTATCAGAAATAAATTCCAAAGGAAAATCATTAGACTCAAAAAAGGCTATTTTGTCGTGTTGTGTAAGGTCTCATGTTAATTTTGGGGTTTTTTTAATGGTTAAATAATTAACCACCTGAGAGCATGTCGTACTTCCAAACGCATTTCTTTTCAAGTAAACCTCCTCTTTCTGTAGCATAGCAGGGTAATATCTATTTCCTAGTCCTAAATAGGCTGCAACAGATTTCTTCTGATTACTTTTTAAGTCTTTGGGTTCATGTATGCTATTTTACATGAACAGTGGCCTCTGACAAATGTATCCATCCACTTCAGCTGTGTTTTCCTTTGGAAACTGCCCCTTACTATCTTGATTTGAAGTCTGTTGAAACAAATGGGTGAGTTTTCCAATTATTTCCAGCCAAATAGGTAAGGTATCACACTCTTTGCAAATAGAGAAATCTGTTTGAAGAATTCCAATGGCACTTAAAAAGGCAGAGCCCTTTGCTGCTGCTTGTTTTCTCAGGGTTGAAGCTAATAATAGTACATACCCAGGATTCTTTCTGCATTTTGCAGAAACATGTTATTAACACCTCATCATCTTGTATGATGCTAATCACGTGTGCTTCAGAGGTGCTGCATAATCACCAGAAGATTCATTGATCCTAGATACTTTGGAGATGATGTCATAAAATCATGAGTGCACACTGTGTTATTTGACAGAAGACGATCTGTCAGGTGCAGTCGTAACAGCATGTGTCAGTTAACTGCAAGAATACCCAAATCATTCAACTCCATAAAACATTTTTTCTCCTTTTTTAAATTAAGAGCAACTTTTTCTACCATAAAGAAAATTTAAGGAAAATTAATTGCAGTTTGCAGAAAATATTAGTGGTTTATTTTAGAAAAAAACCGGGGGGGTTATTCTTAAAGAGAAATGTTTTCTTTCAGGTGAGGTGCGGGGTGGTAGGTGATAAGTCACTGCTGGGGTGCAGGGCATGTTCTGTCACACTTTATCTGGTTTCCTTGTCCAGGATGTACTGACTTCTCATAGACTAAGGAAAGACTGCCTTGTCATGGAGGATATGTAGTATACACTAGAAATTGGACCTGTGAGCATAAGACTCCTTGAAATGTGTCATTTTGTTTAAGTTCTCTTTAGATAAAGTGAAATTGCTAAGCTTGGAAAAATTCCCCTCAGGAATGATACTTTCTCTTCAAGGCAGGCACACAAATTAAAAAGTGTTCAGATTGCTTTGCCCGTAGTACAGTTTGGATTAGAGTTCTTTGCTGTAGTGTCCAGAGATTCTGTTTTCTGGGAGGGAGGTGGGGTTTTTTTAATTTTTTTTTTAGTTGGTTGGAGTCTTTTGGGAGCGTTTGGGGTTTTTTGCAGCTCTGATTAAAGCCCATTAACTCAGTTATGTGAGTTAACAGCCAGATAGCAGCAGAACAAGTAATCCCTTTCAGTGGTTTGAGCATTTACAAGGTATTTTAACGCTCTGAAATGAAAAGCTTCAGCAGAACCAGAAAGGGAAGAAGGCTACAAGAAGCTGTAGGGACAGAGTGAGGATTGCATCAGCACTATGTCTTACTTAGCAGTAACAACTGGTATGGTCATTTCACTACCTCATTGCACTTAGCAAACCTCATAAGGAATGAAGACTGGGGAAATTTAGCAGGTACCTGAAAGTTTTTGCTTCTGTTTTGACATTGGAACAACTTCTTTTTAATGAATAAAGCCCTTTTGCTTTGTGTTCTGCCATCAGTTATGAAATGTGATTTTAATCTAGGGATGAGAGATCCTAATATAAGTAATTGATAGGCTGTAATTAAACCTGGAATGAATTTTTTTCACAAAGATATGCTCCTATTTTTTCCAAATACTTGTCACATTCTTTATTTAAAAGTGACAAATTCAGTGTTTCTTTCTGAATGTGTATTTATTTAGCATTTTTTGACTTGCATTTTGTATGTTTTCATACAAATAACAAGAAATCCATTGTGTCAGTATTTTAAAATGCCGTTAGTTATTTAAAGCTAGCTCTAAGAAAGTACATTCAGAAGGTACAACTACTGAAATAGTTTGAGAGTGATTATTGTATCTAGAGGCTGTAATGGATTGCTCATCAGAGATTTAGGCCTAATAGAGCTGATTCTTCCACTTCTGCTTCTTCGTCACAGCTTGGAATAGAAATACAATTTTTTTGTCTTTTTTACATTTGTAGTCAGCTTCTCTGCTGTGAATTAATTCAGTATTGAACTGAATTAATGGAGCTCACCTTTACAGATCCAGAAGAATTACTCTACAGAAATACTGGTTAGGAACATTAGCTGTAGTTTGGGTTTGCAGGCAAAGACTTGCCACAAATTAATTGCTTTCTTTTTCTTTAAAAACCAAACAGCAATCCACATGATTAAAAAATTTATTTAAATATAAACCTGTAAAACAGCTGTATCGCTTTTCAGAGGATTACAAGAATAAATAAAGATGCTGCTGCTCAAGTGGTAGAGGCTTTAAAAGCGACAAAGCAGTGCAGTATGAGGGCAGCAGGGAGTCACCGTGTACTGGGTGGGGCCGAGCTCCCACTGGAGGGAGGGGCACTGCTGCCCAGAGCCATGGCTAGTGAGACTCACGGGACAGCAGTGCCATGTGTATTGTTCACCATGTAACGCCACTGTGGGGCTGGATTCATCCCTTCTGCACAGGGAGGGATGAATGTACCCGCGCTTAGCTGCGCTCGGTGGAGTGCAGGTTCCTGGGGGTGCTCTGGCTCCAGCAGGATGGCATGGGCTCTTCCCTTTCCCATGCTCAGGAGGGCATTGCTCACATCTGGCTGCAGTGACTCAGGGGAGTTTAGGAGTCAGCAGGTGGAAGGTCTTTGCAATGCCAGTGGTACAGCATGTCTGGGAGCTCTGACAGAAATGGTGTGGATAATGGTAATTCACTCTCACTTAAGGTTGGCCAGTTGTAAGCAGAGACTGAAACTTCTTTTAAATTGGTTGGAATAACTCTGCACAGCAAAGGAGAGAGGGAATTCCTGAGGTAGAAGAAAACTTCCAGTAAAACAATATAGGAAAATGATGCCCACAATACTTTGAAAACGCTGCTGTACCGAGCTGCCTATGCTGAGCAGGACTCAGGGTCATGTCTTATGAGCAACTGTGCAAACTGTTCTAACTTGGACTGGAAAGCTGATTTTGCTTTGTGTACCGGTGGTTTTGTTTGCCCTGCAGTTCAGGGCTGGTGGTAGAGATCACTGCATCGCTGCAGACCTTTTTATCAGGTTCTCTCCAGGCAGGAGAGAGGGAACGCTGCCAGGGTTTATGTACTATTGTGGTGCAGCGTGACAAGCTGCAAACTTGATACATTGGGTGTTGGAGTGTTCAAGACAGCATGGCCTGCAAACTTCTGAGTTGGTTTCTGCTCAACAAAATGTTTCCCAGAACTCCGGCTAGCAAATTCTTCATTTCTTGGGATGCAGCCCTCATGCTAACCTTTCCCACATTAAAATGAGTTTTTGCCCTCATGCCCAGAATTGGGATGGTGTTCCACCTGAGCTGAAGTGTTACAAGGCAGTTCCTTTTAACTGAGTTGTTCTGCTCAAGTGGAATTCGAAATCTAACCCGAAAATGCTCATTCCTTTCTTGCCTCATTGCTTTTCATCCTCCACAGTATCGTAATGCTGGCTTAGTGCCCCTTCTGCAATCAAACTCTTGCAGATGGAACTGTTCTAAATATATTTTTCCATTTTATTTGAGAAAGTAAATGCTACAAATAGCTGAATAATGTAGTTCTTGTAAGCTGTTGTATAATGTGTAGAGGCTGCAAATTGAATACCTTTAAATACAAAGGCTAACCAACTCAGACAAACTGTACTGGCACAAACCAGGAATTATTCTTCCTCTGAGAACCAGTATAAGTGGCCCCAACCCTTACCTTTTCCTTTGCAAGGGGAAGTCCAAATAGGATGAGATTTGGGAAAAAAACAACCACAACAAAACAAAACAGTTTGCAGTCTCTGGTAACTAAACTTGCCTGGGCTTCTTTTCCACGCCTCTTCCACTCACTTGATGTCATTCTATTTTTGTCCCTTTCTAGCTCATTGACACAATTGCCTCAGAAATCGGAGAACTGAAACAGGAGATGGTACAGACAGATCTCACAGTGGAAGGTGAATCTGCTGATCTGCGAAGGTGATTAAAATGTTTATTTTCATAGTTCCTGGAGGTCTGCTGTGACAGGAATGTTTTCATTGCACTGTCTTCTTGGGTGGCTTATGTTCTTCCACTTTTATTCCTAGCAGCATAGGGGGTGTGCATAATCATGCTCTTGATCCAAGGAATTTACCTTTGTGCAGGAGTACCCAGAAATTCAGTTTTCTGTATATTTGCTTTGGTATCTTGTAATAGTAACTGAGCTTCACTTTTACTTCCTTGTTAAAAACCTTGGATACTGATGACTGTCTAAAGCAGGAAACTTTATTCCCATTGTTTGTGGCAGAGCTTTGCTTTCACGCTGTAAAGACAAAATGTGCATAGCTTCAAGTGGGTCTGTGAAGATTAAACATACCATAATATATGATTTACTTATGTTCCTGGATTAGAAAGTAAAATATTGACTGTTATGAGCTAACACATATGTGGGATATGTGTTTAATTTATATATGAGTAATTTACACATAAAAAAAAAGTGGGTGGGGCATTTCCTTAAGATGATTTGAGATACCTATTACAGTGCAGATAAAATTTCTGGCTTTTAAAATTGATCATAGCACGTAGATCATAGACTGTGAAAATTTGTAATGGTAAACTCGTACCTTTAAGTGGGCAGAATGGGACCTCAGCATTTTGGATTTGCTGTGTCTTATGTGCTTGACTAGTAACATCAGTTAAATTGGCATCTGGAGGATAATATTTTAATAATTGTTTTAATAAAAGTACAAAAATGTATCCTTATCTGAAATACTTGCTGCAAGAGGAAAGCAACCAATGTAGGTGTTGGACTGTATTTGACTGCACAGTCTGAATGAGCTCTGGAGCTGGTGGGCTTTGTTCTTCTAGCAGTGAGTAATGAAGTGGGTAATTGTTTGTAATTTAGAATACCAACCAAGTTTTTTAGCTTTCTTCATTTCTATGAATTCTGTTGAAATATGCTAGAACTTACTACAAAGTATATGTAAATTATTGAAATAAAACGTTGTTCCCCAAGCGGTAAAGAACAAGTGAACTAATTAAAGTCCTTACCTGTGGCCCTGGTTGCACATTATTCAGGTTTTAAAGCTTTTGAGAGTGCAGTTCTCTTACAGTGGCAGAAAGGATACTTTCTTCATTTTGGTGGGCTCAGATAATTAATTTCAGCAATCATCAGCTAATTTTCAGTTAGGAAAAGGCTCATTTTATCTTTGAGAACACCATATGCATGAAAGGCTAAGATCTACTGGTAAAATCGTGGTGGAACCACTTAGCTGGAAACAGTCAATTAAACTTCTGTATTTTATAGATCGTGGGGATTTTTTTTACTGATTTTTTTAAATGGATTTTTAAGATGAATTTGTTAATCTTGAGTGCAAAATGATAAAAGTATGTAAGTAAAGCTAACATAGAAAAGTGAATAATGCCATTCCAGAACTACATAATTGAAGTCAATTTCATATTGAAATAATAGGCACCAAAAAAAAAATAATTCTTTTCTGTCACTTTGAGATAGTAAATGTAAAATATGAAATCTGAATAAGTGAGCTAATGTCACATTTTCTATGACTGTGTAATTCTGCACTGTGTGCTTCTATGTAAGGAAGAATCTGTATCAAAGTTTTATAATTTAGTTGTGCCCATAGTGTGTTTATATAGAGCTACAGAGCAAGATTACAGTAATTTCCACCAAGGTTTCCCAGAGCTCTTGTTTAAACTAGACACTTCACAAGGCTGTGTTTAGTCATAACTTTATTTCTTTGTAGTTCATTTAAAACTTGGTAATTAATGTAGTTTGCTCTTGTTATTGTGTGTTCTGCTGTTCAGAAGCTGATCTCTTGATATGACCTTTGGATTTGCATCTAGAGAAATGTGAGCTAAATATTTTCTAACTAATTTTTTCACCTTACCAGGTATCCACAGACACACAGGGCAGTTTTAGAAAGGCAGCGGTTGTGAGAGCTCTCGACTGGGTTCAAGAAAATAACTGCATGACATTGTGTGCCTGCAACTTTAGTGTTGTGGTGTGGGGTTTTTTGTGGTTTTGTGGCGACTTTCAGATTTATACTCCTCCCCACAGTTCCATTTTGGGCTTATCTCCTGTTTTAACGTATATGACCCGAATAATAATGAGAATGAGTCAGGAGTCCACAACTTCGGCTTGTAAGCATGTAAAAGCCAGACAACAAAAAAGATTTGCAAAACTATGTTTTAAGGGGGATGCTCACACTGTGTTTCAATATTCCAGAGGTATTTCCATATTTCAGTATTCATGTTCTATGCCAGGACTTTGTCCCAGTGCAGGCATTTATCTCAGTGATGCACATGAGCAGAGTTGTCAGAAAAGGGCACTAATGGGACTAGTTTCTGTCCCATGCAGTGCTGGTGACCTTTGAAAGAGTAACAAGAGCTTCTGCATGCAGTGGCAGCCCTGGAGCGTGTGTGGTGTGACAGGGGCACCTGGATGATCTTTTAGGAGGCACTGGGTCTCCCTCGAGGGCTCTGGCCCATGAGACCCCTGCGTGTTTGTTCTTTTGAGTGTCCGTGAGGGGACAGCACTTGCTGCTGTCCCTCTGTAGGGATAGCTGTAAGGCTCCTGGCTCCCTGGGGCATTTGTTGCCTGTGAAGTGGTGCAGGGATGCTTTGGTGGTGGTGGCAGCTGCAGCAGCTTACTCCCTTCTGCTCTGTTACTGTGACAGCAAGAAGGGCAGAGCTTTGCTCCTTCCCTCGTGTCTTGCACTGCACGGCCCTGACGCCTGTGTCCTTTCCACAGCAGTTACTACACTGGAGTCGTCTCCTGTGTCTTGCACAGTGAATTGCTTGTGTTGTTGTAGACAGGTAGGCAAGTATCCAAGAACCTTTTTCCCACCAGCTTTCAGCTGTGATGGGATGCAGGAGGAAATGACAGGCTGGCTGCTGAGGAGGGGAGGTAATGTTCAGCAGAGGCTTTAGCCCCACCCCACCCAGTTTATGCTCCCTATGACTGTGTGTAATTCAGACCTGTTAGACTGCAGAATTTACAGAAATCCAGGCACTTCAGCAGTGGGTAGTCAAACTGGGTTACCTGTGGGGTGGTTAACTTCAGTGGGACTGGAGCAAGACTCACATCATGAGCAAGGATCATCCTGCTTACAGGCTTCAACCTGTTCCTTGTCTTCTTTACTGTGAGCTAAGTCTAATCAGGATGCAGTACAGCAATGTTTATCTTGGCAGTTACCTCTGTTTACTTCCCACATGCTTGTGGGTTTTCTCAAGTCTAAGGAAACTTGCGTGAATCATGTGTTTTCTTCAATTCATTGTGAGTTGTGTTGAAACTCCTTTCCCACTGAAGAGGAACCAGTGTAACACCCCTGCATCAAAGCAGAACATCTGTGATTTGTGTTTCAATTTTGAGTTTAGTGTGACCTAGTCAGATTGTCTTTTACCAGGAGTCTCTGTAAAAGCACCCCAAACAAATAACACAAACCAACCAACCAACCTTCCCCCAACTCAAAAATCAACCAGGAGAGGAATTTAGTTGTTGCATAATATGCAGCATATTTTACTAGCATTTAGGTTACAGCAACTTCTTATTCTGTACAGTTGAATTAATCAGTGTATCATGAGGAATTCAAATGGTTGTTTGTTCCATGCAGTTGTTTCCAAAGTAGTTACACACACATCCCAATCTCAAATAATTTTACAGTCTAAGTCTAAGACAAGACAGATTTTAAGAACTCCCATATGTCAGGGTTTGACTGTATGTCTAGTGCCCAGATCATTAATTTAAAAGAATTTAAAAATAAAAACCAAACTGGGAACCTGATGCTCAGGAGTGCTAGACCACTGTAATAGGCTGTCAAAACAGACCAGTGGGCTTTTGACTGCACTTGCTCCTGGACCTGGGGAAGCGGCTGCTTGGAAGTTGTATGTGGTTTTGTCACATGTGGTTTTTCTAAGCTATGTTCTTTCCAGGGTTCACCAGGTCTGATTTTTCTCTCTGCCTCCTTCTTTTTTTTATTTGGGAATAGAAAATAATTTAAGTGTTGCTTGTTCCTGTTTACCACCCTGCAGATTGCAATACCTTACTAGTGCTGATCTAGCTGAGTTGCATCCAGGTTTTTTGAACCATTAGTGTTTAGGAGTGGCAGAAATTCTTTTAATGACCAGATACCCATAATCTTTGGCTTATTTCTTGAGGGGGCAGAAGCAGCTGCAACAAGGAGGTACCTGTGTATCTAAGTCAGAGTTTCCTCCTTGGGTCTCGGCATGTGGAAGTGCGTGTAAGTACCTGGGGGTTCCAAAAACCTGACAGCTCCCTATTCAGATTAATCTTCTGATTTATAATGGTTTAGGGGGGGTGTGAGAACACTGAACCAGTCATACCAAGGGGGAAAACATTGTGCCCCTATGTATCTGTGAAAACTCATGCCAGCTTTAGGTGGTTTTGTGGTAGCAAGCAATGCCAGGCATTCTAGGTCATACCAGTTTGTGTCTCCTTTTGCATGTGCTGTAGCTTTCTTCAGTAGGCAAAAAACTTTTCACTTTTGGACATATTCCCTCTGCAGCATGTGTTGTTTTCACCTCCTGACCAAGGAATGGAAATCATTTATATCCAGTTAAGCTTGCAGCCAGCATTGGTGCGTAACTTGCTCTTTGCCACAGCTCCCCTTAGTCTGTGAAGTGGCTAACTGGCACTGAGGGTGAGTGGAAAGTTTCTGAGCAGTATTTACTGGAGATACAGCTCATGAAAACACTTTGATGGTTCATGATTTGACTTTTGTGGAGATCCATACATTACAACATTAGGTTCTTGTTGAAAGGGCAGCCCAGGATTCCTGCCAGGAAAGTTTCAGAGCCCTGTCAAGACTGGTGTAAGCAGTACTTCCCTTCTGCACACAAGGTGTTTCTGTGTATTTTGTACCCCTTGTGCCTCTTGTGGGCTGCTAAAATTGCATTTTAGACGCCTTGTAAATCTGGACAGCATCACACCATAAATAAGTAAACAGAAAGAGGACAAAAGAAAGGGAGACAGAGGCTGGTGGTGGTAATTGATCCAGGTAACGAAAAGTCAAACAGTTGTGCCCATTCTCATCTGATAGTACAGTGAAAGTTCTCTATCCCATCTACTTTCCTTTCTAACCCTATACTGGGGTCGCTGGGCAAAGCTAGAAGAAAGCAGCTTGGTGGTTTGGGGTTTTTTCTTGTTTAGTTGGTAGGGTTTAATTTGGTTTGTTTTCTTTGGTATGGTTTTTGAGGGGTTTTTTTTGGGATGAGTAGACTTTTTGTTTGTTTCTTTTGAAGTAGTTAGTGTCCCTGTGCTTGTAAACTCTGTACCCACTTTTGCTGGGTACAGCAGCTGGCATAATGCAGATGGTAAATGCTGTCAGCAATGCTTATGGCCTGTCCAAAGCAGGAGGTTCAGAAGAGCTGCAAACAGTCTGCAGTGGGGAAATGGAGCTGCATTGCCCTCTACTGCACAGGACTGCTTCTGCTGTCAGAAAAGGTCTGTAGGGACCACACATCCTGTCTGCCTGACATCTCAGGGAGTCATATTCGGGCTTGCAGGCTGTTTTTTGTCCATTTCTAAATATTGTCATCAGGAAGCTGTTACCAGAGTAACTGTTCTGTAGTGATTTTCAGCACTAGGGTCACAGGATGTACTTCTAGCTCAAAAATGAGGAATTTGAACCAGCAACACACATGCAATTCTGTTGGGTGTACTGTGTTACATGAATGATGATGAAACTTTGCATGATAAAAGGGCTTCTCAAAGTTTTCTGTTTATTTGGATTTTAATAACAAGTATTTCTAACCTTGAAGAAACATACTTGGTTACTGAATGTAGCAGGAACTTTAGGTGCCCTGCTGCAAATAAATTTTAACCTTTAGCTCAGCCTTTATGTCTTATGGGGTCAATCCAGAGCCAAAGGAATTGGGAGCATAAATAAACTTCCTTATTTCCTTCTGGAAAGTGTATTTCTAAAATGTGAGGTAAGGACCTTTCATGGTAAAATGTAAATATTTACAGATTTTAGCACGAAGACCATAAAAAGTAAATACCACTTCTAACGATTTCTTAATGAAGCTGTGCTTTAGGAGGGTTATTTGGGGGATTTAACATTTTTCTTGTCTCTTTCTTGTCTTGCTCATCTCTTTTGTGCCTCCTCCCACTCTCTTACGACTGTGGTCTCTGACCACTCTTTAGCAGAGGGGAGCAAAGATGGATATGCAGCTGTGAAGGCAACAGAGCTGCTGGAGCAGAGACAGTAGTCTGGGGATAAGATGAAGTGATGCTGGTTTGTGGCCTTCTGTTGTGAAAATAATCCCTCCAAACGACTGGACTAAGTGCTTATGTCTGGTGCAGTGATCACCAACAGGTAGTGGGTTCCTGCACTGTCAGAGGATTGAACAGATTTTTCTGGCAGGGAGGATAGAAGATTTCTGTAGGTTGCAGCATTTGTAATCGGTGTGGGAATACAAGTATCTGAACTGCATAAATGCCCTTGAAGAGAAGTTTTTCCAAATGTTACTGTAGCAAAGAAGGCGAGTGCAATGTTCAGGCAATCACATGTGCACATACAACTGTATCTGAAGTGATTGCTGAATTTCTGCAGTCTCATAGAGGAATGCTAAGGTTTATCTTAAATTTGGCTTTGAATTGAGAACCTATAAAGTGAATTTTTGTGTATCTAGATATAAGAACTCTGAGTAGGAGAAATAGCAGTGTAGAGTGCCAGCAGTGCCATTAGCTTTGCAATAATTCTGTTTGCTAAACTGAATGATTGTTCATAGGAGGTTAGCATATCTAATTAATTTTTTTAAAAAATTTCCAAAGTCTAATAAAGGACATGGATAATGTCTCTCCTGAGAAAAATGATGTAAAAAGCTGCCCCCGGGACTCTGGATATGACAGCCTATCCAACAAGCTGAGCATATTGGACAAGCTCCTCCATACTCACCCTGTGTGGCTGCAGCTTGGCCTGAATGATGCTGAAGCCATGGAAATTCTTCAGGCCCAGCCTCCTGGGGTAAGAGGTTACACTTCAATTTCTTTGATGAGTGTGAAAAGAAAAAAAAAAAAAAAAAAAAAAATTAGTCCAAACCTTAAACAAAACCCCCAAAAACAAGCCTTGGGATTTGTTGTGTGTCCAGCTGGAGAGCTCAGAGAAGAGCATAGTGGACTTGGTGTCATGCCTCTGTTATACAGAGAGGAGATGCCTTTTCTAAGTGTTCTGCTGCCATGTTACACTAAGGTGTTGGACCTGGTACAGTAATGACCAAGTGAAATTAAACCTTGTTTTATATAGATCAGGTGTCATCAGATGTCACCAGGTTGTTCTGGTTCCTTTTGTCTATAACCTGTCTCTATAACAGCACCTGTGATGAAGCTCAAACCATGTCCTTTTGCCTTCTCCACAACAGATATTTCTGGTTAGGAAATCTGCAAGACTGCAGAAGAAAGTCATCTCTCTGCGTCTGCCCCGCGACTGTGGGTCCTGCCTGAAAGAATTTGCCATAAAAGAAAGTACATACAGTAAGTTGTGAGTTACATGCTTTTCAGCTGTTTGTTACATACCTTTCCCTGTATGATGCAGGAGCACCTGCAGTGGTGACACACACAGCAGAAGACACCTGAAGTCATGTAAATAATGCCATGGGCTGCCTGCAGTGCTGTCTGAGGTGGCTCTGTGAGTGGGTGGGGCGTGCCCTGGACCTTGGAAGATACACAGAAACACTTCAGTCTGTGCTGGAACTGGAATGTTTCCATTGTATACCTTGCTGAATCCAGGATTCATTGATTTTTATGGGTAGTTATGCTCTGTAGAAACGTACATATCTTCGGTAGAAACACGGTCTATAATCCTGCCTGCTGTCAGTGAAATGTACTTGCGTTTCCTTGTGCTCAGGGAACTGTTCGTGGATGCAACTTTGTCACAAGCTCTCTTTATCTACAAATTTGGGGGTGGGGTGGGTTTTTTTGTTTGAGTTTTGCTATTTGCATGCTTTGTTTTTAATGTTATGTTTTAAAAGGGTTAAAATCTATCTAGCTGTTTCTGTTGCGAGATCAGTGTTTCTCTTTTTTGATTCCATCTCTATATGCCCTTTTTTGTGGAAATGAGTAAACGTTAGCACTCCAAATGGTTTTGAATCAATAATGCCTTCATATCTTTAGAGGGACAGTGTGAAAAATATGTTTGAGATTAGGAATGAAAAAAAGGAAGCTGCAGCTGGTGAGTGTATGTAGTGCAGAAACTGCAAGTGGACCAAGAGTTTCATTTTAACAAGAAAGTGAAAACTGGAGAAAATTTTCAACAATTTCAGTTAAACTTACCTGAAGCAGAGGGTCTGTAATTCTGTTTCTATTAGTAAACTGACAAAATTTTAGTCGAGTTTTTCCTTTTTCATCTCTTCCCTTCCCTGCTCCCAGCAACAAAAAGTCAGTTCTGTGTGTCTGGTTTTGGTTCCAGCTAGAAGCAAGGCGAGCAAAGAGAAGAGAAAGTTAGATCAACATTAGTTGATCTAAGTGTGATCTAAGACTGTGTTTGTAGGCTTGGTATACTAATGAATTCCCTCTCTCCCATCTAGAAAATGAAAAAATAATATATTGTCATTCATGAATAAAAGTTTTCCACAAGGGGGAAGTATCTGCTGCAAGTTTTACTCACCCGTCACAGCTGAGGTTTTAACTGTAGTTGGGGATCTGAACACCTGCCTTCTCTGATCCCACCCCCAGGTCCCCTGTGTGCTTACTGTCTGCATTGTTAGTGTCTCTCTCAAAGAGATCCATTTTTCTGGACACATAAATGACCAGGTTGACCTGTACTTTGGTGTAAAAGTTGGAAAAAAGGTTGGTACCTGACTTACATTTTCCTCTGGTTCCCGAGCAGACTTTATAGTCAGTAGCACTAGAACCTTGGTGTGGAGGAGCTGGCTTTACAGCCTGGAGTACTGACCAAATTCTGTGTTTGCTACTCACTGAGAGGTCTTGCTGAGGTATCCAATGCCGCTGCATGGCTTTTGGCTTTCCCCACCAAGCCTGGGAGTCACACTTAATCTGTTTCACAGGAATTAGAGCATGTGCTTGGAATACAAAAGCAAACTGTCCACAAAGATTATCAGTATATTCTTGAAAATGCCTTCAGCAGAGACATGTGCTCTTCCACAGAGTTGTTTTTTCTTAACCAAACAGTAGCTAGTTTTATGGGGAAAAGTTATTAACTTTATGCAAAACTATGATGTGTGTTTTATTTAACTTTTCTAAGAAACATTGAATTAACATGTGATTCTTTCTCTCTTGTAACTTTCTTTGCAGCATTTTCCTTGGAGGGGTCTGGAATAAGTTTTGCTGATTTATTCAGACTCATTGCTTTCTACTGTATTAGCAGGTAAGATGGTGTTATTTCTCAGTTATGTCTGCTAGACTTTCTTGAAAAAGAGAGTCTCAGGGACTCGGTTCAGCTTGGTATTTATGTTGCCAATTACAAATGTCCCTAGGTAGTCTTAGAAGGTAATGGAAGAAATAAGAGGAGAGACTTGGAAGCAAGAGTCTGTCTTACTTGTCTTACTGATTATTGGGAGGCTGCTGTGATGTTACCCACCCAGCTGTGGGGTGGTGCCAAGTTGGACTTTTTCTGATATCTTGTAATACTTTCTTCAGTGCTCCGTAACTCATGTAATAGCAACCATAAACTAGCTTGCAATGGCATTTTCTTGGAATTGCTAGTTAAAAGAATTTTTGGAGCATAATGGAAAAATGCCAGATCACACTGTAGAATGTGACAACTGAGACATGTGAATTTGAATTGGGAACAACCAAAATGGCCTCATCAGCTTTCCAGTTTATGATTGCCAAACTTGTTTTCCAGGTAGTATGAAGAGAAAAAATAGCCAGCTTTTATGAGGAGTCAGGGTTTACCTGTCTTTGAATTGAGACCACGATGATGATCTGTGCTCTAGATTTTCTGTGCTACAGTGTTGAATGAGTTGAATATGCTTGATTTGAGTTTGAGTGGTGTTCTGATACCCTGTTTTTCCAACAAGTTAATGTACAACATAGAGAATATTTATGTGATAAAGACTCACTGTCTGTCTGTGCTACAGCAGATGGTTGGCTTGTTCACAGCCTTAAAACCAAAATTTATGCTGAAACTAGTTGTATGTAGGAATCCTGTGCTCCATTCATTCTCATTTTTGTCTTAATTATGTAGGTACTTCTACTACAGGTTTTGCAGTTTAGCCTGCATTGCTTGAGGGTGTATGGGTACCAACTGGGCAGGCAAGAGGTGTAGTATTGATTGATGGTAGTGACTGTACAATGTACATATCGTTAAGTGGGTGTGTCCCTTAAAATCTCTGTCTAAAAGCCTTTTTACACTCCTTTTGGCTTATGTTGTTCTTCATGGATCTCCCTTTGGCAACATCCACTGAACATCTAGTATGCAGTGAAGTGAAACCACATATGAGAATAAATTACAAAAACTTTCTTAAATGAAGTGTGTTTTCAGCCTAGAACAGAGTAGCACCAAAGCATCCTAGCCTAGAAATTTTTAGAGTAGCTGCACAACTATTCATTTAAATTTTTATTCTGAAAACCGGAATTCAACGTTGAGAGCAGTCAACAGCATATTCAGAAAATAAGCTTTGTTGAATTGTTAATGGCAGATAATATTTTTGCATCTCACTGGTATGTTGTAAAAGACCAGGTGTAAAAGCTTCTGTTGGAAAGGCGGAAAATACTGGCTGGCTCTGTGGAAACCCCGGCAAGAGTCTTGGGTACTTGACTGTCATTTGCACTTGACAGCACTTCCAGGGCCTTGGTGATGTTTTAACTGTGCTGTGTGTTTAAGGCTCTTGGTACCTGGCACAGGTCAAGAAGAAAATAATCAGAGATCATCCCCTGCCACTGTTGAAAACAAATGCTATTAAAACTGTGGACGTTGTTGTGAAAACCATAATTGCTTTTCTCTTTGACAACAGGGATGTCCTTCCATTCACACTGAAGTTGCCTCATGCAGTCGCCGCAGCAAAGACAGAAGCTGAACTTGAAGACATTGCTCAGCTTGGACTGAGTAAGTAGTTCTTTGCATAGATGTCCTTCCCGGTAGCACTTCTGTAAGCTTGAATACATACTCTGTACCAGTGAGTAGTTCATATTGGTTAGTGATGTTACAGATTTCATGTAGAAAAGAACCTTTTCTTATTTGGGAAGACCAAACCTTGTTCTGGCCAAATAGTGGTGCTCTTCCTTCCTCCTGTGCCTTCTGTGGTATTTTCGTTAGTGCTGTTTCCTTCTTCCTTCTTCTCTCCCCTCTCTGGGCAGCCCTTGGGCAAAGCAAATCTTGCAGTCCCCAGACAGAGGTTTGAAGTAGCTTCTGCTCAAAAACCTGCTGTTGGCTGTGGGCTCACTGGCTTGATAATTTACTGGAGCTGCAAGGACAGTGTAGGAACTGAGGGCCCCTGTTAGTAAAACTTCTGTTCAGATTGACGTGCAAACTTAACATGGGGACTTTGGAGATCAGTGGCTCCTTGAAATGGCATATTAAGAAAAGGAATGTACACCTGCAGAACGTATCCATGTGCATGGCAGAAAATGTTTAAAATAACAAAAGACAGTGCAAGGACATGTCCTTGCATCACTTGACTGCTGCAACCAAGTACAGGCTCATTGCAGAGCATTCCTTGAGCTCACAGGAGATGCACAGCCTGACGGGATTTGAAACTTGGGCACCACCCAGATGAATCATTGAGCAACTCCTGCAAAGTGCTGAATAGCCTCATTTCCTTCTCCAGGAAGGGAAGGTTGACCGTCAGCAGTCTTTGTCCCAGTAGATTTTTTAATCATCATGGATTTTGAAATGGATCCTCTCTAAATCAGTGTTAGCATGAGGCTCTCCAGAACTGTTTGGTGGGACTTCACAGCAAAGCCATACACATCAGGATGTATTGCACTGCTTTGCATTTTGATTTACTGCAGTAGCAATGCAATTAAAGGATTTGTTTTACAGGGGAAATAAATTACTTCTGCTCTGCTTATCTGCAAGTTTAGGTAATTAGATGAAAGTATGGGTTATCATGGGAGCAGAGGCAAAAATGGTACTGTTGAGGTCAGTGTTTAGATGGAAAAAAGAAAATAAAACATCTGACTGGGATACAGTGTGATAAAGACAGTCTCACAGTGACACATGGAAGCCTTAAAGTAACATTAGGTGAATTTTTGCAGAGGGGATAATAATGGTGGTGTTGATCAAGTTCTCCAGACTAACCTCACTGTCCTTGGTACCCCAGACCACTGTGGCCTACTTGCTGCAGAATTAGTCTTGCTCTTGAACAGTTTCCGTATTGTGTGTGTTTTTTCTTTAGCCTAATACATTTGAAAACTGAGGAGGAGATTGATGGATCAATATCTATGTGATTGCTGTATTTGGGATCAATTACCTAATATACACCAGATTAAGACCACAATTTCTATGAGCAAAAACCAGGCAACAAAGTTGAGATTTTGACGGAGTTTTAGGTGTCCACGTGTGAAAGAGCACACCAGGAAGTCAGTCCTTCAGTGCTGTGGACTCTCAACAGCCCTTCCTGTTAAATGTGAGTTTTCCTTAAGCAACACATAGGCACAGAACACTGTGTTGTGAACAGAGGGTTGTATCTCCTGTCAGAGCTCTGTTATGCAGTAGGCTCAGAGGGAGAGCTGCACAAGACAAGTGAACAGTATGTGGCCCAGCAAACCACATCAGGAAGAACTGGTGGTAAAGATTTCAAGGCTGTTGCCAACCTGTAAGATTTTCATGTGCCAAGATTTCAAGATTTCATAAGATTGCTCTCTGGGCCTCTCATGTGTTTCACCTGCAGCAGTGCTTACATCATGTATGTTTGCAGCAGCCCTCGTGCCAGGCACGTTGGCCAGTCTGCTGAGAGATCTGCAGGCAGGATGTGAAGTCATGGAGCTGGGAAAACCAGCAACATTGCATGACTGTGTAGAGAAACATGCCTGTGCCTGTATACCTCTCTGGCAGTGGCTTGTCACCATGGGCCATTTCCTGTCTTCAGCCCCGGAGGCAAGACATGGACCTGTTGTGGATGCTTGGCATTCGTGAACTTGGGCCCAGGTGTCATTGCTCAATTGCCTCAAATGAGGCATCTTGACACTACAGGGAAAAGGGACCATGCCAAGATTGGCAGATTTCAGCAAAATCTCCCTCCTCTGGTGTTCCTCTCTTATTTCAGCATGATTGCTGTCCTCAAGGGCACATCTGATTTCCATCTTCATACCTTCAGGATCTGATGCTCTTTGCCACTGACTTGATTGCACAAACATGCAGATGCTTTGCTGGGACAAGTAGAGGGGCTGCAGCTAAAACTTGCTGGTTTAGAATACTTTTTCCATGCTGCTGGTGTGGAACTGCACCTTGGGTCTACTTATGGGCTGTTGAGTGTCTAAAACCTTGAGCAAACTGTCCCCATGGCAAAGGCAGGGCTGCAGGCCAGTGCTCTTAGACACCTGAGCACTTGGTCTGCATAGCTAAAGGTGATGTGTGCATCCACCACAGCAAAATGTGAGCTGTCTTTTCACGTGTAGTTTCATTGGTTCACTAGGAAGAGAAACCAGCCAAGATTTTTGTTGACTTGCCGTATGTGGCCTTCAGCTGGTGCAAATCAGTTAAACTGTTGTCTTTAATGAAGTGAGCTTATTAGTACCAGCTGAGGATCTTGCCTTATTTCTCCTGGGTGAGATGCTAGTAAGTAGTTCATGTTCATTTTGGTCTCAAGCTCATAAGAAGTTCTCTGTTACAGTCTCCATTCCTTTCTTTGATTCTCAGTTTAATTTTAAGTTTAGTTCAGTGTGCCAATTGGAAGCTATGCATTGGTCATGGTATTTATAAATGAGTAAGAGCAGTCCCGGGAGTGTAGCATGCAGTTGTGTCTGGTGGTGCTTTAAGAGGTTCACTTGGAATTCCCCCCCCCTTGAATTAATAAAAGCTTGCCTAAATTTCTTAATGCTTTAAACTGGTATTGTTGAGCTGAATGCTCTCAAAGCATCTGCATGCAGTTTTGCATTCTTATGTTAATGCAATGATGATTTTCAGACTTTTGGAGCTCCCTGGCTAACAGCAACCCCCTGGATCCTTCACCTCCCTGTAGGCCTGTGCCTTTGGACAGTGCTTGTAAAGACTCGCGTCAGCTCTGCCTTATAAATGGAGTGCATTCTATACGAACCAGAACGCCCTCAGAGCTGGAGTGCAGCCAGACCAACGGAGCGCTGTGTTTCATTAATCCCCTCTTTTTAAAAGTGCACAGCCAGGATGTCAGTGGAAGTCTGAAAAGGCAGAGCCCGAGAACTCAAGACGTGAATGGCACAGCAAGGCCTCGCTCCCCCCCGCCCCGGCCTCCACCTCCTGCTATTAATAGCACCCTCACGAGCCCGCAGCTTTCCAGGACTATAAAGCAGGCGAGCATGCCAGAAACAGTCAACCATAAGAAAGAGAGAGGCTTGGATTTGTTGCAGAGCAAGCCAGCCCCGATTCCGCCTCCTCGGCTAAAGAAGCAGGCTGTTTGCTCCGAGGCGGAAGGGGGCCCAAAGACGGCGGCGGCCGCTCGGCCTAGCTCGGTGCGTGTGCCCGAAGCAGCTGGGGTGCCAGGTGAAACCCCGCCCGAGCCGGCTACAGCAGCTTCCAAAAAGACAACAGCTACCACCTCTGAGTCACACATACCGTGGAATGGAGGCAGGCAGAGACTGAGCGACATGAGCATTTCCACCTCCTCGTCTGACTCGCTGGACTTCGATCGCAGCATGCCGCTCTTCGGCTATGAGGGGGACACGAACAGCAGCCTGGAGGACTTTGAGGGGGAAAGTGACCAGGAGAGCATGGCACCCCCTTTGAAGCCCAAGAAGAAAAGAAGCAGTTCGTTTGTTCTCCCCAAGATTGTGAAATCTCAGCTGCGGAAAGTCAGTGGAGTTTTCAGTTCCTTTATGACCCCCGAAAAGAGGATGATTAAGAAGATTGCAGAGATGTCCCGGGACAAACGCACTTATTTTGGATGCTTAGTACAGGACTATGTCAGCTTTCTCCAAGAAAACAAGGAATGCCATGTTTCGAGCACTGATATGCTGCAAACAATTCGTCAGTTCATGACCCAAGTCAAGAACTACTTGTCCCAAAGCTCCGAACTTGATCCCCCAATTGAATCCCTGATTCCTGAGGACCAAATAGGTAAGAAACACTGTCCTGTGTTTTGTGAAAAGGTGAAAATGTATAATCTGTGTTTATAGTGGTAGACTTTGTCCAGTTCGGAAAGGTGGGGCTGACTTTGCCAGTAGAGTTTGAGCCACTGAGTATTTGTGTCTTAAAACAACATCCCCGCCCCACCCCAAATCGCCCTGTCAGCTTGGAAGAACTGTGCTATGAAGTTGTTCATAAAAATTTTTACTTAAAATAGGTGCAACCCGGACTTTTTACCTGTGATTTTTACTACTTTATCTGCTGTGCTGTTAGCAATACAGAATCCTTTATTTGCTGGGACACATGAATTTTTCCCTAAATTGGGCTGAAATAGTTCTCAGTGCTTGGTCCAAAACTCCTGATTTTAACCATATAGATTTTAGCTGTAGAACTAGAATTTATTCAAAACCAGTGTCATCTAAGAGCAGCGAGACTTTCATAACAACTTACTTTTTAAATAAATCTCATTCTTTGAAACATTCCTAATCACTGCTGGCAAAGCTGCACTGTCCCTACACTTGAAACTAAATAAAAAGATATGTCAGAGTTTTAAAAAGCAAACAAATGTGTGCAAGACAGAAAAGGAGCTGCTAATCTCTAGTTTTCTTTACTTCTCAGTTATATGTACATGTTTGTAAATGGTTGCAGATGAACTATATGCTTGAATATATGTTTTAACAACACAGAGAGACTTGTGTATCCATAAAAGTGAAATCGTTGTTGCATAAAATCTCACTGCCTCTCTCTTGTAGAGTCTGAGCAGTATTTGTAAAAGAGCCTGTAAGCCACATTTAGGAGGTAAACATCCCTCAGGGCAGAATACTTTCCTTGTGAGCTCACTTCAGTCTAATTTGCTTGTTTTTCTCCATACCCCAGTGTCCCAACAGTTGGCCCAGTGCAAAATTGGCAGATACTTTTTTCTCTGGGACTAGAGGGTAATTTTATGTTGACATTCTGTCTGTCCTTGACCAAGAGGAAGTATTCTCGCGTAACCTCAACTTCATTTACACAAAGTCAAACAAAAGTCACAAGGACTGCTAAAGCAAGTATAAAAATGTGAAGAATGTCCTTGAAATCGAGATTCAGAGACATGTAATGTTCTCACTGTAATAATAAAAACTATTCCTTGGGTGTTACATGAAGAAAAAGCACCAAATTGAGCAGGGGATGCAGGCACATTTTCACCTGCATTTCTGCAGAGTACTGAATATTTGACAAAGTAATACAGATCCCCTTTGTTTGTAATTCTGTGAACGTTTCGTTTGTTTTGTACTTCTAATTTCAAAGGTGTGGTTTAATCAGATTGTGGGTCTCCCAAGACTGGAAACATGTTATCTACTTTTAAAAGTTTCAGTACTTTGAAATAGCATAAGCCGTGAAATATAATAACTAAACTACACTGGTTTTCTTCAGCCAGTCTGGCTTTGATCATGTGATTAAACACAATTTATAAAGTGGGATAATTGAAACAAAGGAAGAACTTGCCTTTGAATCATCTGCTGCCCATGGTTCAAGCCTGCAAACAACTGCAGTGGATCAGGAGCATCAGATGTTGCTGATGCAAGCAGATAACTATGTGACAGCAAGATTTAGTCATCCCTGTAGAGAGCTTTTTATGAAGTAGCCCTGCCTGTTGTCCATAGTTTTGCTTGAGTGTTTCCATATGGAATTGCAGCCCAAATTTTAATTTTGTGAGTTGTTGTTTATCCTCTCTTGTCAGTGCACACTTTGGTGGTGCAGGTTTTTCCTGTCAGTGTGTCAGCCTAGCGCTGGATGTGTGCTCCTGGGATAATACTCCTCCTTTCTAGGTCAGCCAGGCTTTACCTTAACCCACTCTTGTAGCTTTAGTGAAGCCCTTGGTGTTTGGAACTTTCTCCCATATTTTTGTAATGGTCTTTGTGATCGTGTAGCTCTTCTTGTAGAATGGCATCATGGACTCTTGTAAGCGAAAGACTTCTGTGGGAAATCTTTTAAGTTTCCCAGACAGGGGTCACATCAAATTGTCAAACTTCTGCAAAATCATTGGGAGAATACACATCAGGGTTTCTAATTAGTCCTGACTCCTAATCTTAGCACCGTAGGCTGTTAACCCTTCCGGAAGCAATGGGATTCCCCACGTTGGAACAGAATCAAGAGTAAGGCACGTGGCTCTTTATTGTCTAAAGATGAATGCAATGTGTTTTTTTAAAAGACATCCACACCTCGATTTGTATCCACAGAATAAAGACCCAGACTGGTCAGAGGAGGCCCTCATAGTCCACAGCTGCTTGATCAGCACATGTTTGGGAGTTTTTGTTTGTCTTTCCTCTTTTCATGGCTTTGAGCAGAAAAGAGTCAAGTTGACTGTTGTTACTTCGCCAGATGGGATCTAACATCTGAACAGCTTAAGTCTCAATGCCTGAATTTGGGCCTGGCCTAAGAAGTGACTGGTTTAAATAATTTGGCAATAAGGTATTAACTGATCATGTGGAAATGTGCCTAAACAATACAGTCTGTTATTTGTTATTGTATTTGTAATACGTAACAGATTCTTAAATGCTGAATGTTAAAAGAAGCTTGGAGAGAAGGTCGTGGCCCCTTACTGGCAGGCCATGCTGTGTCACAGGGGCTTAGGTCTGTATGGAGGAGTCACAGGCAGACAGAGCTGGAAGTACGAAACACCCAAAGCCCAGGGCTGACCCCCAGGGTACCTCTTTTCAAATATCTGTCTTGCTGGACAATCAGCCATTGATGATGGAGTTCTCGGTGCACCCCCCTCATGGTTGTTACAGCAAGACAGTATTTCTCGTTTGTTTATTTGGAAGGTGCATGGAATAGGGCTATGGGTCTTAAAAAGACTAAGCTGTAGCCCACCTCCAGCTCCTCTCTTCTTCACTAATCCAACTATCCTCTTAAAGGAATTAGAATGGTAGGTCACTATTTCTCCTTGAAAAACCCACGTTGGCTGATTTATAGCACTGTGTTGCTTTTGAGGTGCTTGTACACATGTTTTGGTGTCCCATCCCCCTATTCTGTCATTCATCCTGGCATCTTTTCATCTTGAGTTGAGGTTGAGCAACGTGTCCCTCAGTGCTCCTCCTGTCACCACAGGAATGGCAGGATGGGGAACGTAAGAAAAACAGTGCTAAAGGCACTGAGCAGAGACAGAGGACTAGGTTCTCCTTTTTCCAACCATCCCTTTGATTTGCTTTGTGACTTATTCCTCGCTCCTTTTTTTTACTGCTACTTTCAGAGAAGATGAGTATTGACCACACTGCTATAGCATGATTTTTAGTTAACTCCCAGCTTTTAAAGCAACACAAGCCTAGCACAGATAGCTCTGTGATTCTTTGGTGTGCTTTAGGTTGATAAAATGAGGGGAGGCTTACTTTTTGTCCCTAGTTGCTCAACTTCTGCTACCACTGCTTATACATTGCCCAGCTCAGTCCGACCTCTTTTCAGGGTTGTGCAGATTATAAAGGAATGTGGGTTGTGTGAGGTCTTACTTTCAAGTCCTGCTCCTTCAAAGGAGTTACCCTTATCTGCACCATGGACTAGGCATGTGACACTGCAGGCACCCACCAAGAAATGGATACTTGGCCATCCTGACATGGCTGTCCTAAGATAGATCCGTATGAGTCGTGCCAGTCTGTGAACTAAAAGATATTAGGAAAATACAGAATAAAGCAAATGCAGTGTGTCTTGCACGTGCACGGTGTGGCATTCCAAAGCAACCTCCCGCTTTCAGCTCCCAGGCAATGTTATTGTGCAGGACTGTGCCTTTTTGTGGTGGTCCACAGGTTTGCTCAGTCTCTTACTGACTCCTGCTTTTCCTGGTGAATGGTTTGACCATCAAAGGTGATAAACAGGGCTTGTGTGTAAAACAGAGACTGGAATCTGACAGGTAATCGAAGCGGATGAACAACAGTTGGTAACAGGTAAACTGGGAGCCTGAAAAAGATGAGAGTGTGCCTTTGAGGCAGTTTGAGGAAGTGAGGGTTGTTAAGAGGCTGTGTAAGGACACTGGTGATGACTAACGTGTTGTCCTGTCTAGATGCAGACTTGTGTGGTTTGCAGCAAAACAAAAATAGCATGTCAGCACAGGATACAGATGTGTTTCCACAAGTCACATCGAAACTAGCTGGCTGGCCTTTACAATTCATTTATCAAAGCACTTCCAGTTCCCATTTTGAGGGTAGAGGCTAATTATAAGTATCACTTCAGGAACAATACACAGCGTTCAGCTCAAATTATATTCAGTAAAAAAAAAATCTGAAGTGTGCCTGTTTTGGTTTTGGAGTGTTAAGCATCCTGGCAGGAAATTTGAAAACATATAGCTGAAGTGAACAGGAACTATTGTTGCCAGTCTGGATCTGAGAAATATACAGAGATGCTAAGGTAAAGAATCAGTCCTCAATTCACAGCTTAGCTGCTAATTTGCTGGGAGATCCTCCTATACTTCTTTGTGGCCGTTAGAACTTACACAGTGGAAACTGCTGCTGGCTGGGAATTGGTTTGTGCAGTCATATCCAGAAACACCTTTATCTGAAAGGGGCCAGAAACAGCAGTTCAGAAGAAAGGCTAGATAGTTGGATGGTCTGACCCCAAATGTGCTTGTAGGTGCCTGTGACAATGAACGTTGTTCTAAGACCCAGATCGCAAGAAAAGCCGTCCTTCCAGGCTTTAATAATAATATAAATTTTTTTATAGGTTCTGTATTAATAAGGATACTTATGAGTATTACGGTTGACCATTAAAAAACCCAACCAGTCCTTATCAATCTTGCTGCTTGCTAGATTTTGCCAGTTTTTTATTTGAGGCCAGAACTCAGTGGTACTTACGTCTGTGCTAAGAATTCATAAGGGAGAAGAAAAATTTGTGTGTTGTTTTGGGGTTTTTTTGTGTTTGGTTTAGTGAATTCTTCTTTGTTGTGTTTTTCCTTTGTTTTGTTTTATGGAGCTTTGTGCTTATGTGCTCCCTTCCTCTGTGCTGCTTTGAACTGATTTGAGTTTCCAGAGAAATTGTGTAATGTGATTGAGTAAATTTCAAAGCAAACTTCCAAGCACTGCTTTTGGAGCCTGTGACAAATTGCACATATGAAAGAACATCTCCTTGCTGTCTTGCACAGCTGTAAAAACCTGTATGGTTCATCTGTTGGAGTGGCACAACCTTTCCGATGGTTGAGGGCAGGAGACCTGAGCCTCCTACTTCTCACCTGCAAATAACAAGCCTGGTTCCAGCCAAGGACCGGGGCTGTGAGAAGCGATTTTCTCTTCAGCAGAATCCAGTTCCTCTAACCTCTGGGCAGGCACTGTTACTGCAGCTCCCTCCCCACTGTCCCTGTAGGCAGCAGTCAAACCAGCTCCAGGCTGGCCCCTATAGAGCATCAGTCACCGAAACACAGAGTTTTCCCAGGTGAGGTGCTCCCTTGGAATCAGACTAAGGGCTCTCCTGCGACCAGATGTGGTTATAACCCCACCTTACTGAGCTGGAGGATGGCTGATGCTCACTATTCATGTGCAGAACTTCCAGAGGAAACCTGTGGGAGTTCACATTTCTGGGGGATAGAGTTCTCTCACTTAGCATAATGCTTAGCAGCACCAACTGCTTTAATAAACAAGACCAGGTGGTTGGAATGCAAACTGCAGAGGTGTTCCTCTTACAGGCAAAGCAGGTGGTGGCTTTCCGATTTAAAAACTCAGGCAACAGAAATAAAACAAACTGAATTGTTAAAAAAAAACATCAGTGAAGCTAGCAAGGAACTATGTGTACACTCTGGAACTTTAGCTAGCCAGCATACCCGTGGGTGGGACTTGTGTGTTTTTGTTGGTGGAAAATTGTTTCTGCCTCCTGAGCCCTGAGCAGTGCCGTGACAGCAGGGAGAGGCAGTTTCTGTCCCTGTGTGCAAGGGTGATGCTTCTGCTTACCTGGCTGTGTTGTGTAGTCCTCCCTGTCAGGGATGATTGTGTGGCTCTCCCAAGTACAGTAGAAAAGGATCAGTCGTTTGAAGTGTTGCCACTTACTAATATATAATTGGTGACTCTGGTCTGGTGGGAAGCTGGATCCACCCTTCACGCTATGTGAGACACCACCAAGAACACGTGTCAGACTGCTAATGCCTTTACAGGTGGCTGTAGAGAAATCTAGAAAATCAGCAAATGCTGCTCTTCACGTTCACTCCAGCAGTTTCACAGTCTCTGTTGTGAGGGAGAGCCCAGGTGTGTTTAAAACATCTGGGAATGAAGCAGACACAGCTTTGCCCCTCCATTAGGATCTCAAAAGCGGAAGGTAGCAAGACAAGCTACAGAAGCCCCAGCAGAATTGGGGTAGGGAAGATGGGAGCTCCCAGCAGAGTTGCAAGTTTGGGAATTGCATACCAGACAAACACAGAATAAACGCTACCTATGAAACCAAGGCACTATAAGAGGAGTGTGTGAGGGGCATGTTTGTGTGGGAGAGAGAGGTATGAAGCCCCAAAAGAAAAAAGGGCTGGACACAAGGATAAGATAAATAAAATCATAAACAAAAGCAAGAAAACAAAAGTAGGTAATGCTTGTCTGGAGGGTGCAGGTGTGTGTAAATCCCAAGCCTTAGAAAGAGTATGCAATTTTAAATAAAGAGGGAAGCAGGGAGAATAGAAAGAGGCTGTAGTCTAAGAAAAAGACAGAAGTATATCCAAAGAACCTGCAAAGGGCATGAGGTTTAATGAAACTTTACTGGGTCACCATTACTAGCAGGAATGTCCGCTGGTAGGTTGTAAAAATGTGTGATCTAGAAGTGACACAGTCTCTTCTCTTTCTACACTTTGTGCCTGTGCTCCCCTGCATGCTCTAGTCTCTGGTCCTGAGAGCTTAATGTTCTCCACTATGGTACAAATAACTGATGGAATCTAATAACTAATGTAAGCTATGTTGCCATAAGGACACTGATGCTGTTGCAGGATGCTGGGAAAAGAAATTTACTTATGAAGTAAAGGTTTGCAGAGAAAATGTTTAGTGAAGAGCTTTCTCTGTTGATGTAGTCCGTACTTTGAAAATGGAGAATGAGGGTTAAAGAACAACTTGAGTAGAACAAGAATTGAAAGAAGCCCCCAAGTTAGTGGTTACAGTGCCATGTGCACACTGCTGCCAAACAAAGAACTTCAAACTTGATGACAAAGCTGTATATGAGCTTGTGTGATGAAATCTGAAGTTGGACAAACACAGCTTGGTTTTCATTTGTAGTTTAAAACCCATAATTGGTCCAGCTTCGTAAAGATCTTGACAAAGGTTAGCTGAGTTTTAGGAAACTAAAACTTGGTTGAGTTATAATTTCCAATGGAAACTATGCAAAAAGGATGGGCTTTAATGCCAAAGCAGACAAAAATTATGATTTTATGATGTTGACTGTGTTTTGTTTAAATTTGGGAGTTTAAGGCTAAGTACGAAGTAAAATAAAACTTGGAGACTTCTGACCAACAAAAGGAAAACTTAACTAGAGCCACAGCTTGCTTTTTTTTTTTACTGTCTGTAGTTCATC
Organism: Pachyramphus minor; assembly: GCA_013397135.1. Lineage (NCBI taxonomy): Eukaryota > Metazoa > Chordata > Aves > Passeriformes > Tyrannidae > Pachyramphus > Pachyramphus minor. The sequence continues at coordinate 16,038 of VYXB01007862.1, read as the reverse complement.
TTTGTGGGTGTTTCTTCTGTATTTACCAACTGCCAATGTTGCCGATGCTGCCAAAATGACAATGGAATACAGATTCTGCTCTGCCTCTTGTTTTCTTGTTAACAAACATCTGGAAACTCAGCTTGTGTAATAAATAGGCCTTAGCCAGTAGGTTTTGCTCTACAGTCTCTCTTTAGGGAATGGTTATATTAATACTGGCTCTGCTTTAGAGGGGGAAGTCAGCTGGGCTTGTGTTTTCCCGTTGCAGATGTTGTCCTGGAGAAGGCCATGCATAAGTGCATTCTGAAGCCGTTGAAGGGTCACATTGAAGCAATGTTGAAAGAGTTTCATACCACGGATGGTTCCTGGAAACAACTCAAGGAAAACCTGCAGCTGGTGCGGCAAAGAAATCCTCAGGAACTGGGTGTGTTTGTTCCGACACCAGACTTTGTGGACGTTGAAAAGATTAAAGTCAAGTTCATGACTATGCAGAAGATGTATTCACCTGAAAAGAAAGTCATGCTGCTGCTGAGAGTTTGCAAATTGATTTACACTGTTATGGAGAATAACTCAGGTATGGTGCTTCTTATAGTTCAAGTTCACTGATACTCCATTCCTGGTGTTGTCTTTTAGAGGAATCAGACCACCTGATTCTGCAGATAGATCTCCTCCTGGAGCTCTTGTAGTATCTCCTTGTCCCTTTGAGAGAGATTCTTTCTCTCTGCATCTTCCCTGCTATCTCTGGTGCATCTGGTAGCAGATCTTACAAACTCAGTGTGAGAAGCAACTGAAAAAGAGCAGCTTTGTTTAACTGTAGGCTTTGAAGTTGGCTGTCAGAAAGGCTGTCTCATGAGCCTTGAATTTGACACTCATTCTAAACTGTATTTTTCTGCAAATTGATAATAGAGGTAACACCCTATATTTAGCTATAGTAACTCAATAGCATGTATGCAATATGAGAACTACACGGTTCTGTGTTGATGGGTGGAGAAAAGCAGCCTCTAACCCAGTATTTTTGGCTTGCTGTGCCTTTGAATGTTCTCATTTGGACACTTTCTGTCATGCTTTTGGAAAAGAAAGCATCTATTTCTGTACTGTAGCAAGAATCCAAAAGTGCTTTTGAAACCTAAATACAGAAATGGGACTACAAACAAGTTAAGACCTGCTGGGCAGTCAGTGGCACAATTAAAATGCTGTGCTGAGTAGCCTGATTGTACAGGAGCAGCTCTGACATCTTCTCATACACCGCTGTGATGGGTCATGAGCTCAGTTGAAGCAAGGCTGTGGTAGTGGGAGATGTTTTTCCCCTGAGTATGAGCTGCTGCAGGTGCTTGGCAGTTTTCTTTCTAAGGGAGCGCCGAGCGTGCAGCTGGTTCTGGTGCTAATCAAGACATGTACTTTCTTTTGAGATTTCATTGTGAAAGCTCATGGCTGTTAAAGTCCCCCAGGTACTTTTGCAAGATTTAGGACTGAGCTCCTGCCCAGCTTATTATTTCTGTGCAAAATCCTGCATTTTAAAAATGGATATAGGAGTGTAGGCCTGAAGTTCGGTAAACTGCTTTCTCCATGCTGGGTTATCTGGGCAACCAGTGCCAGGGCACAGAAGAAATTAGAATTTCTTCCTAATATCTAATCTAAACCTACTCTCTTTCAGTTTGAAGCCATTCCCCCTTGTCCTGTCCCTCCAGGCACTTATAAATAGTCTCTCTCCATATTTCTTGTAGGCTCCCTTCAGGTACAGGAGGCTTTGGTGATTGATGTTTTTAGCTATTCTCTTGTCAAGAAAATGAGTTGAGTTTCCACGTCAAATTTAATACACTTTTATATTCAGGCTTCTCTGCTGTTGTATTCAGACTCAGAAACTAGTATTTGTGTCTGGATCCTTCCAGAAAGTGGGTGGAATCCCTGGATATATAAAGAAAATGCCTGTTCCTCATCTCTTAGGCAGAGATAGAAGTGCAGGTGGAGGTCAGGCTAGACTGGCGTGGCAGCCTTTGTGAGTTCACCAGTTGAGTTGGTGCCAAGGTGAGCCCAGTCTCTAAATTTCCCTTTCCTGCCTCAAGGTGTGCATCATCAGATTTGTGCTTGTTAGAAGTACAGGATGAAGCTGGTGTTGGTCTCCTGTCCATCGAATGTCAGAGGACATTCTCCTTGCTGCACATTGGTGACAGGAGGCTCAAGAGCAATGCAGATATACTGGTCAGAGAGGCACAAAATAATGCTTTGCTTTCCAACAGAGAAATTGGTAAAAGGGTGCAGTTCGTCTCACTGTCTGTGTTCCCTTCAACCCAGGGAGGCTGTATGGAGCTGACGACTTCTTGCCTGTGCTGACGTACGTGCTAGCCCAGTGTGATATGCTGGAGCTGGATACTGAAATTGAATACATGATGGAGTTGCTGGATCCATCTTTGCTGCATGGAGAAGGTAATCTATCTATTTATTTTTATGAGAACTGAGTGAAGGACTAGTGAAGAGGGGTTCCTCCTATTAGCCCTGTTGCTGTTGACCTTGTCTGAGTGGAAATCCCTTTAAAGGGGGACCTGACGTAAGCGATGCCAGTAGTGTAACAAGAGTCTCTGAACCGTTTCCACCAGAAGGGAGGAGGAAGCTGGACAGCTTGCAGAGCACAGGCCCCAGTGACCTGGGAACCTGCTGCTGTCCACTGCTGCAGGAGCAAATCCGTTGTTGCCAACCCATTGTGACTCAGCAACCAAAAACATGCACTGGGCAGGTGCTGAATGTTGTTACCCTGAAAACTTCCTGAGAGTATTTGTAGGGCAGCAGCATTGAGCTAAATTGTGAGGCACGTGGTGGGACTTGGGTTAGGTGCTTTGTAGAAACTGGGGGCCTTCCTTGCTCCTCTGGGGGAAGTGCTTCTGAGAATATTGCCTCTCTTTAATGATCTTTGCTTCTTCCCAGTACTTGATTCTCACAAAGTATTTTTATGAGCCCCTCCCTCCTTGCTGTTTTCATGGTGACATTTTTAACACCTTCTGCAAGGCCACAGTAGGCCCCAGAACCTGCAGGTTTAGGAGGAACTTTAAAGGTCCTTGTGACGAAGCTCAGCAGTGTATTTAGATACATGTGTACATTTCCTATTCCTGCTGTCTCTTGGCTTGCTGAAATTGCTGTATCCTCTTCCATGGCAGTATGCCTGAGAGAATTCATGCCATGATTCCTCCAGTTTGGCACTACTCTGTTCCTTGCTTTGTGTACAGAGCATCCTCAAGTGCATTGTTCAGGAATCTTAGCACGGCAAATATTTGAGATGTGAAGCTGGAAATCATTACTATGCTTCAAAGGCAGAAACATTTACTGGGCTATCAAGTCATGTTGTTTTTAAAGCAGCAAAAGTTGTCTGTCCGCTGCTGGTCCTGTCTTTGGCACCAGCTGAACTATACTGTGCAGTAAAAATTGTTTAGTGCTTTGGGGTGGTGCATTTCAACTGTAACATATTGTCCCATTTGTCTCATTGGTCTTGCATGTGTTTTATATATTAATCTTGCTGCAAAGCTAAAGGCTAAGAGGGGATTCTGTCAGTAATATAGAAAATACTACTGTGGGCATAGAATGCATCTTTGAATGCCTCCGTGAATAGACTGTGCTGCCTCTTAGTTGGACACACCCACTCAAATAGTTTACTTGAAAGAAAAGAAAGACAGCATGTCTTTTGTTTCTCCTGGTTACTGAGAACTGTTGCCTCCTGTTGAGACTCCTTTTCCTTTGTGACCTGCAGCTTCTTTTGTACTTAGACAGCTCTTTTGTGGCTTTAATTTGTTCTCCACTCATGTAATAAAGGTGGAGCATGGAGGACTCTACACATTGTCTCCTGAACTAGTTGGACATTATGAGGAACGCTGAGAAGGTGACAGATCAGTCTTCCTTTTAAAAACAAAGGCAACTCTTTGGGATGATTCCAGGGTGCAAATCTCACACTCAGTTGTTTCTTTATTGCCATTAAGGGGGGTTGCTTTTAAGATGCTGAACAGTGGTAGATTGTCTTTTACTTTGTTTAAACAGTTATGTTTATTTCATCCACATCTGAGGCTTGGCAAGAAAACAAATCACTGTTTGGAAATTGTTTAGAAGAAAACTGGCATTCCAACTTAGTAGAAACACTCAGGAGTAACAGGAATCATTTAAGTAACCAGCTATCCTGAGCAGTAGTGAACGCAGAGAGAGGCACCACTTGATAATATGGAGCACATGCAACCACTGCACATCCCTTAGCAGCTGAGAACACACCATCCAGTATTTTGCAGGCCAGTGAGCTGTTTTCCTTTATGTATCAATATTTTGGCAGTAGAGTACAGGGACTTTATAGATGCATGTGTCGGTTTCTAATTAGTCCTGAATATGTTAAAGAAAGTGCCTGTCCTTCTGACTGACCACTCTGAGAAGTTCTTCCCTTGCTGTCCTTCACAGGAGGCTATTACTTGACAAGCGCCTATGGAGCACTTTCACTGATCAAGAACTTCCAGGAAGAACAAGCTGCCCAACTCCTCAGTTCAGAAGCCAGAGACACTCTCCGGCAATGGCACAAGAGGAGGACAACTAACAGGACAGTGCCTTCAGTTGATGATTTTCAGGTAGAACTTAGGGCTTAAATAAAAACCGGGGTGATTGTTTTGTTGAAAACTCCCATTTGACAGATATGGTTCATAGCGATTTCCTCAGGGCCACAAGTGGAGTGAAGCAGTGCTGAGATTACGTCTGGCAAATTTGCCTCAGTTTTGAAGTCTTTGCCCTTTATCAAAGAGTTTGGTTATGATGGTGTAAAGAAAGCACTAAATAATGGAGCTTTATCACTCTCCCTTCTAAGTCAGGCAGAGCGAGGACAAACTGAATTGTATCTTGAGATTCAGCTTCTTTGTATGCTTTACTGATAAAAAGATCAAATCCAGATGTCCAGTGGTTTAAATCATCACAGCTCCCCAGTAGCCAGTGCTGGCATACAGCAGGTAATAGAGAGGACAAGTGGGAGAAAAGTTTGCCTGCAGTTTTAAAGTTCAAACAAGCAGTAGAGTTTTGTAATATTGATTTCTTCATGTTTGTTTATTTTTTTTTTCCCCTCCCCTGCATTTTGTACTGCTCTTTCAGAGTAGGGCAGTACCTTCGACTGAAGAATAACAAAACAGTCGGGATTGCTTCATCTTTTAAAACCAGGCCTGCATCTTTCATATGCTGTTGACTGACTGTTCAGATACAGCAGTTTATGGACTGAAGCAAGGAGGATGTTGGAATCGAGAAGAAAGGATTCACTGTTTTGTGTTCAGTTGTTTACAGTTAGCAAGAGGAGAACAGACTAACAGAAGTTCCAACCCATGGCCAGAGCACAAAGCTAGTGCATCTTAGTGGGATGCATCTTGTATTCTGCTTACCTGTCCTTAGGTGTCAGATTCAAGCAGCTTGAGTTTTTGTTCTTTCTGGCAAACACTGCACTTCCCATAAGAAAATCCAACTCCTTGTATTTCTGCTGGATGACAAAATTACAGAAGATTCTTTCAGCAGGATCTTGTGTGCAGTTTCATCTTCTCTTTCTCTGCAAATGAACTTCATCCAAGCTCAATGTATAGCTGGATGCAGGAAGAGGCAGGGGGGCAGGGGAAGAGCTGTCACTGAGTGTGTCCAGTGCCTCTCATTCTGTTGTCTCTTTAAAAGAGAACCTCAAATCAGCAGATCACAGCACTTCCAGGCTGTGCTTGGCACAAATTCGGGCATTTTTTTGTCTGCTCAGAATCCCAGTTTTCTCTCTCTTCCTCTGAGTCCTGCAGTCCTGAAATGGAGCACCTTCCCTACCACCAGTGTGTAATACAACTGTATCAGCTCACCTTTCCCACACTGACCCGTGTGTGATCATGGCATTTCTGTGATGTGGTCTCACAGCCTTATCAGCTTCTGGGCCATGGAAGGCTGCCCTTCCTCCTTCCCCAAAAGGATGGAAAACCAGAAATCATGTTTTTTGATGATGATTAAATACAAATTTCTGATAGTTCTTGAATAATTTTAATGCATATGAATTACAGGCATTTTTACAAACTTCAGCCTCTCCTTCAAGCAATCCTGTCCATCTAAAGGCACATGTATTTAAAAACGGGTCTTCTCTGTGGTAGCTACATTAGAAATTAAAAGTGTAGTGTGTTTTGCCTTATCTAGGGCTGATTTTCTTCTGTAATTTCTTCACTCCAGGTAACAAGAATGAATTAGTTCTATTCAGCCAGATTCAGTCCCAGTTGTTTAAATTCTGTTGCAGAGCTTCAGTGTTTTGGTCTGCATGCTATCTTTATTAAGACAAGAGTGCTCTTTGGATCTTAAATCATATGAACATTCTTCTCAGTCCTAGCTTTTTTCTGTGAAAAGTAAATTTTTGCCATTGTGATTTAGCATGCTTAATTTATTCAGCATCCAAACTATAGGTACCATCTCAGTCAATAAACAGCTCTTTCTCACTATAATTTTTTTCTGCCTGCTTTAATTTTACTGCTTTACTTGCAGCTAATTTTTCTTTTCAAAAAAGCAAACAAAAAAGTGTTGCATGTGACAGCTGGACACTTTGTTCATGTGTCCAAAAACTTTTGGGCATTCCCACCCTCCCATTTCTTGCTTTTTATTTTACTTTTTAAATGCATTTTGAAGGGTAAAACTGCATTTCCTGGTAGGGCATGTTTAGAATGTGTTAATTTTATTACAGTTGTGAGCATGTGTCAGTTTCTACAGAGAAAAAGTCCAACTTTTGCCTCAAGATCATATGGATTTTCTTTCTGCATCCATCTAAGCCCTGTTTTAAAAAAGAAGAAAATGCTGTCACGTGAAGCTTGGTTATGTCAGGCTTAGGCTCCAGACCACCGGTGGTAAAGGTGATGAAGGTGTCCTGTGTGAGGGTGGGTTGCCTCACACATGCAGTGTGAGAGTGCAGCAGTTTATCAAGCAGCAGCTTGTGCATCACGACCCTGGTGTGCTGCCTCTGTGTTCTTGTTCCTTCTGACACCTCTCATGCTGTTCCATGGTGTTGACCCAGCCTGGCACATCATCCCTCAGGTGTGCTGCCTCGAACACGTTCTGCTTCACACCGTTTTGTTTCCTAGTGAGGCCAGTGATCGAGTGCCATGAAACCCCCTGGCGTTTCCCATGTGTCCCTCGTGTCACAGGGTAAGCCAAGGAAGGTAGGGTGTCTGGCATGCCCACTGCAGGCTTGCTTCAGTTGCCATTCACAGGATGGCCATATTGTACCAGAGTCACTGGAATGTTTCAAAGCTGGAACATGGAGAGGTTTGCTATTTGTGGCTGACTTTTCAATTTTCAGAGGATGAGGGGTTTTTGAGTTTCTAATGCCTGTTTTCTTGTTCTACAGAACTACCTTCGTGTTGCATTCCAGGAAGTTAACAGTGGATGTACGGGAAAGACCTTACTAGTAAGACCATATATCACTACGGAAGATGTATGTCAGCTTTGTGCTGAGAAGTTTAAAGTGGACAATCCAGAAGAATATAGCCTGTTTCTTTTTGTTGATGACACCTGGCAACAGTTGACAGAGGATACCTACCCTCAGAAAATTAAGGCGGAGTTGCATAGCCGTCCACAACCCCAGGTCTTTCACTTTGTCTACAGGCGCACTAACAGTGACCCATATGGTGCCATTTTTCAAAACAGCTATGACTCACCTTCTTAAAACCAGCAACTCATCATTTTAATTTCTGTTTCTTGTTAACTGTTAAAAACATCTTTGTTGCTGCCTTCCTTAGGAGCTAAAACATGTCTTAAACCATAAAGCCTAGTAAAACACATGCTGGCATTTCTAGCATTGCTTACAAAACCCATGTTCTCAACACCATGCACATGGCTAGTTATGCAGAATATTCCACCAGCATGTTTGAGGGAACAGCCCATGAGGCTACATTTCTTGTACCACAGGCTCTTTTGCAGCATATGACACTGTGGCCCTTCACAGGTCTTTGCTGTAGTGTGCAAAAATCTATTTTCTTACACTCATCGTTTAGCCAAATGTCATTTTGATTTAAATCTGCATGCTAGACAAGTATTTCAGTAAATTGGCTGGTAGCAGCTCAGTTTTACCAGCAGGAGTTTGACAAGACTGTCCGATGCAGGGCATCAGTTAACTCATAATTACCTGGATGATTGCATCCTTTTCTAATTTTTTTGATTACAGAAAATCATAATGTTTATATATAAATATATATATATATACACACGTATATATATCTCATAGAAATTTTATAGCAGTTGCAGGTAAACTGTCAGGGTTGGTTTTTTAAATATTTTTTTAACTATAAAGTATTCTATAATTATGCATGTGATTTTAACATTTAATATACAAGAATAAATCTCTTGCTGGTTTTAGAGTATTGCATTAAAAGTGTATGTGTTTTCTTTTCCTGTTCCAGGAGAGCTGTTATGTAACTTCTGTTATCTGTAAGAAGATTGTAACATCGGCACTGCCGATTTCAGTGCCTTTACCTGAACTTGATGTATTGTTATCTCTATTATTGTTCATATGCATTGTTTTAGACAGAACTAGGGGGCTGGAAGAGAAAATTGAAAGAAAAGATGGTAGAGAAGGGGAAGAGAAGGAATGTAGAGAACCTAATTTAGCATTAAAATCTGTTAGTCTGCTGGTTCAGGCTCCTTGCAGAAAATGGTGAAGGAGGTTGGTAAGGAACTTCAGCGTAAGCAGTAGTGTAGGTTTGCAGAGGGATTTGACAGCACCTATCCCAGGTACTACTTGTGTTAGCAGAGGATTAAATATGTCAGTAATGTGAAGGAGAACACTATTTTGTATAGTTCATTGCCAGAATCCAAGCGCGTGTTGGACTGAAGAAAACATGTTTCAGCATTTCCTGGTGCTGTGTCACTCGGTGGGTGAGACGTGAGGGTCAGTCCTGTGTGTGCAAGAGCAAATTGCTGTTTAATGCATGTGTTCTATGGGTTTGTCCCAGACAGCCCATGTCATGGGTGATGCCCTGCACCCCACCTAAGTCAGTCAGGGCTGCTATCTTGGAGGGACGTGGGGTTCTCCCCAAATCTGCTGTAGCAGTATAACATAAGGCAGATGACCACAAAGATGCCACGGGCAGCACATGTATTGTACATGTAGAGATCTGTAGTATTGTGTCAGTTTGCCTTGTATCTGAGACCCCTGGCACGTATCTGTATTTCATTTTGTAAATGTTGAGTGTTGCACATAATAATACATTGCAATGCTGAACTATAATTTGAGATGTTGTGTGCTGTGGTTTTTGGGGGGAGCCTTTTTTTTTTTTTTAAATGGTTCACACTGGGAAGTTGTGTGTATAAGTGACTCTGCTGCTGCTTTCTGTGCTACTTGACCCACTGTAAACTCTTTGCAGAGGAACGACCTGTGCTTGGCCTGAACAGTCGGTGGAAGCAACAGGCGGGGGTCGGCTGCTGAACCAGTTTTTGTGATGTGAAGGCTGGCATTCAGTGCTCAAGAAAATTCCACTGGTTTCATAAGACTGCAACACTGACACTGAGGAGAGGCAAGGACTGGGGCAGAGTATTAAGAAACTCAGAATTTCAGGCATGAAACAAAAGAAAGTTCAGAGTGCTAAAAGGGAAATGTGTGTCCAAACTGCCTTGAGACAATTTTGCAGTCTGTTCTTGTGCAATTGTATCTTCTGAAAATTAGAACATTTTATTCATGGTGCTGTCCAAAACACTTCTCACTTCTCCTAACACCAGGAAACAGGTGATACAAAAACTTGCAGAAATTTGGAGTAGTAAAAATAAGCTATTCGTTCTTCTCCAGTGCAAGGTGTTTCACGTTAGGAATTACTGAAAAGCAAGGAAAAGGTTATAGTTGAGTTTCCTCTCATCACGTTCCTCCAGAGCACATTGAGATAATTGGGGGGTGGGGGCAAGAGCACGGATAAAGGTGAAATTTCCCTGAGAAAAGCTTGAGATCAGAGCACTAACTGACAGCACAGGCTGGGATTAGGGCTGAGGAGCACCAAACCCTGTGCACACAATCCATTTAGCTTTCCCCCTCCTGTTTTGTCAGGGGGTTTATGGCCCTGCCAAGAAACAGGTGCCGAATTAATGAGTGCCAGGGCGAGCCCTGAGGGTCCATGGTTCTGCCTCAGCTGGTGGGTCATTTACGTGCTCATCAGCCACTCTGTAATAAATACTGCATTTTGTTCCTGTTTTTCTTTCATTCTTATATCCAACTTTTCATCCGTTTTTTTCTCTCTGTGTGTCTTTTGTGTCATTTTCTTGTCCTGTCTGCTCCCCATCCCATTCCCTGTCAGTACTTCACTCTAGTTTGTTTTTGGTTTTCTCTTTTAATAAATAAATATTCAATATTTATTTAATAAATATTGCTCACTCCCTTTCCCTGTACCCTGTCCTAGTTTTACTCTCCATATCTCACTCTGTCTGCATTTTTCTTTCCTTCCTTCTTCCGCTTTTCCTATGTCTGTCCTGCACCCTGACCATAAGTTCTTTGTCCAATTTGCTGTCCTTTCCCCTTACCTTTCTGCATCTGCTCCTCAGTCCTTCTCCCTCACTGTACTTTTCTCTTTATAACCCTCTCTCCTGCTCCCCATCCTTCTCTTCCTCTGTGCTGTCTCTTCTCCTTGCCCCTGTCTTTCCCCCTACACCCCAGCCCATATAGTCATTTTCTCTCTCTGTCCTTGTTTCCCTCTTTGTTTGTGTATCCCTCTGTCCTTCTTGTGTGTTTACCACTGTCCTGCTCACCGCCCCTTTTTCTCATTCTGACCCAGTGTTCTGCTCCTTGATCCTCTCTCCCTGTTGCTCTGTCTTTTCATCTGTCCTTCTCCGTGCCCCTCTCATGTTCCCTTTCTTTTTTACTCTGTTGCTCTGTCCTCATTGTTTCTCACGGGTATCCTTCTGTCCTGTTCCCTGCCGCTTTGCTTTTTCAATCCCTCTCTGTTGTGCTGCCCATCCCACTTTTGTTCTTCATCTCCATCCTGCACCCTGTCCTTCTTTTTCTTTCTCTGTCCTGCTCCCACTCCCTCTTTCTGCCTCTCCTCCTCTCTCCCTGATGCTCCCACCCCATTCCTCCTGTGGTGGTGGGTATCTGTGCCTGTCACTGGGGTTCGATCCCGCAACAGACAGGTGGTGCTGCCTTCAAGTGACATGGTTCAGTGGTGGACTTGGCAGTGCTGGGTTAATGGTTGGACTTCGATGATCTCAAAGTTCTTATGCAATATAAATGGTGCTTTATCTCTGTCCTGCCCCCTTCTTTTCTCCCCTCTTGTTCCTCTCTCGTTTTTCTTGTTCTTGTCTTGTGTTTTCTTCTCTTGCTGTCCCATTCCCTGCCTTGTGTTTCCTCATGGTCCAGCTGGCCCACACTTCTCACTTCTGTTCTTTCATCCTGCACTCTGCTCTGCATTTTTGACAGGCTCCACCTCTACCCAGCAGCCCGTGGCCCCAGGGGCTGACTGACCAGCAGCTTCCTGCTGGACTCCAGGAGTGACTGCTGAGGTGTCCCCGGGCAGGGCAGCACCAGGGGCCACAAGGGATGGAGCAGACTTGCTGCAGGGACTGGATAAACACTCACTATTGCCTTTGCCTCCCTTTGCACCGGGTGAGGGGCTGTGAGGGCACCCAGGGCAGGAGGTGATGCCCTGCAGGGATCAGGTGATGGTCCCCTGTTCCTGCTGGGCCCCAGCTATGAGGCCTGCTGGTGTCTCTGGTCCTGTGCTCATGGTTCTTAGGGAGTTTTGGTTCTTGTTTGTTGGTGTGCAGTGTGTGTTTGTGTTGGAGCTGCTCTGCCTGTGGCCACAGCAGTGGGAGGCGGCAGAAGAACCATAGGATTGTTTTTCATGTTACTCTTCAACTTTTCACTCTTGACTTTCAGCCCCACTGGCCGAGCAGGAGGGCTGGAGCTGTTGGATGGGTCTGGGAGCCCAGATTGCCATCCCGGTGCAGCATGTCCAGCAGCCTCATGGGGCAATGTCCCTGCAGCAGTGCCCTGGGAAAGGGAGGAGACATCTCCTGGAACTGCTGGAGCACAGGAAGGGAGCAGAGCAGAGCAGGAGGTCAGGCACTGTCCTGGGACAACGCGGCCCCTGTGCCACAGGACAGGAGATGGGGGGGACTTCAGCCCTTCAGGGGACTGCCCTGCCTTGTTTTTTCCAACAGAGCCCCTTTTTTGGGGGGATGATGTATATATGCCAACAGCATTATTAAAGCGATGTGCTGCTGTCCAGGGCAGTGTGATTCGTTTTGTGGCTTCTTTGAGGTGAGCAAAAAGGTGGAGGGGGGAGGCAGGAGCCTGTGGGTTGCTGGTGGATTTGGGATACCCCCGTGTCACTGGGAGAGCGATGGTGGGGTGGAAGAGACCTACAAGGGCCATCGAGTCCAATCCCAAGGGAATGGCCCCTGGGGGATCGAAGGCACACCCTTGGCATTACCAGCACCAGGCTCTTACCAGCTGAGCCACTGGCAGGGAAGGGGCTCCTCCCTTCAGCCCCCCAGGGGTGATTAGCCCTCAAACCCAGCACTTTTCACCCCAAAACTGCAGCCTTCGCCTCCAAGTCAGCGTCTTCTGCCCCAAAACCTGCAATTTTGACCATACTATCTCTCTCCAGACATCAAAATCAGCCTTTAAAATCCCAAATCTGAATCCAGATGCAAAAATCTGCCCTTTTCACCCCAAATCTGCCATTTTTATACCACATCAGCCCCTTTTCAGCCCAAATCTACTTTTCACTGCAGTTTTGCCTATTTGACCTCAGTATCTGACTTGGTTTGCATCAAATTTGCCCATTTCAGTCGCAAAATCTCCCTCCAGGCATCAAAATCTGCCCTTTCAACCTTGAAAGCTGCCCTTTTTGACCCAAAATCTCCACCCAGACACCAAAATCTGCTATTTTGACCCCAAATCTGCCTTTTCCAGCTCAAAATATCCTTCCGGACTCCCCAGTCTGCTCCTTTCACTCCAATTCTGCCTCTAGACCTCAAAATCTGCATATTTTTTTTTACTTCAGAATTTCCTCCCCATCCCCCAAACCTGCCTTTTTTAACCTAAAATATGCCCCCAGCCCCCAAAAAACTGATTTTTTTTTTTTACCTTAGAAATGTTCTCCCACCCCCGCCAAAATTTGCATTTTCACCCCCAAACCTGCATTTTTACCTCAACATCTGCCCCTTTTACCTCAAGATTTCCTCCCACACCCCAAAATATGCCCATTTCACCCCAAAAGCTGATATTTTTTGCCTTAGAATTTCCTCTCACACCCCCAAGAAGAGTGAGGAATCAAGGGATCAAGGTGTGATCCCTTAAAAAGGGGAGGTTACAGCCCAAAAATGCCTAGAAATTAAAAGAGAGTGTGTGTGCACGTGTGTGTGTGTGTGTATAAAGTGCTAAAGCCTGTACAGTTTCTCATTTTTATATATATATTAACAAATAATATTAATTTATGCAACAATCAAATTTAAAACTAAAATCCCACATCCGTTATATTTATATACAGGATTCTAGGCTCTAAGAAATTCCAAATATGGACCTGTAGGGCTTGAAAGTGAAAATATAACTTGTGTCATCATCATGGCTTGGCTTCACGAACGAAGATTTGGGAAGGGCTCTACCCACTCTTGCTACAGGCTCTGATGGCTGGAAAGGCCAACGTGGGACAGACAAGTCTGGTTGCCAAAGGCACAGCAGAAAGACTCCCCAGGTGGTATCGACTGGACGCGATTCTTTCTGAGTTGTCTTTTCTCC
>VYXB01007861.1:813578-843944 GCA_013397135.1 Pachyramphus minor | reverse complement strand
TTGTTGACAGAGTTTGGTCCTGATCCCAGACAAGAAAACTCTCATGACTTTAAATCTTTTATAAGCATAAGAAATAACTATGTAATGTACTTATCTTGTATTATTTCATAGGAAATGCATTCCAAAATGACAAACTGATGTAAGTCAGCATTGGTACATTGTATTCCAAGATAATATACCATTTCTTCTTCTAGAATTAATGCTATACAAAAGCATAGATACATAGAAATATTGTAGGTTTTGCCATATTCAAAAGACCAGTGAAAATAAGTCACTGGGGGGAAGAAATGTAGCACACAGAGCTCTCCTTGATTTCCCTTATTTTACTTTTAGAGTCAGATTAAGAACAATAACAAGGGCTTCCTAATACCTCTGAGTGAGGTATATCCCAGGTATTATCTGGAATAAACTGTATATAAACTTTCACAATTTGTATTTGAGAGTGTCCTCTGCCTCTGCATGATTTCCTGTATCTTTCAGGAACGTTCAGCATGAGGAAGCATCTTCTTAGCAGACTGTAGTCATAAGCCAGACTAATGGCTGTCCACATGGGATATTTATTAACCTGTGGCAGCTGTAAGTCCTGATTCTTTCAAATGGCCTTCAATTTCCATTGCTTGTAGAAATGGTAGATAATTATATTTTTAGTAAACCTCTCTCTCAATTTTATAGCCAACAAACAAATATCATAAGCTTCTAAAAATATGAGACTGGTTTTTTTTAATAAACAAAGTGTAGTAGTTCCACAGAGAGCACAATAATTACTTTAAAAAAATAAACTAAAAAATCACCTGCTCCTATAATAACCTGCTAGCAAATATAATGATCTTACCAAATGTCTGCCTGCAAAAACATCATGGTTACTACTAGTATTAACTTTTTTTGGAATAGTTCATAATGCTTGTGTGAAAGGAACCCAAACTGAATTTTGTTGGCAACTTATACTCTGGTTTTCCCAACCTGAAGATTATGCAACCAAAAATAGAAAATAAATGTGCTAAGAGAGAGCAAGCATACTTTCATGAGCCACACTCTGAAGGGAAGTGAGACATTTACTGGAGAGGTCAGGTTCTCAAGCTCTCTAAGGGTGGTTATAAAGCTTCTCATCATCATCATCCTTTAGTTTTCTTATGCATTCTTATCCTTTGTGGCTTCCTAGAAACCACCCAGAACAACCTTCCTGCTCCCCATTACAGTGTCCAGCACCACAGTTATTAAAGTAAGCCTTTAATGCAGAATCCTATATTGCTGTCCCTTAACCTTTATCATGGGTAGAAATACAATGCCTACAAAACACATGGATACATTGTGGGCATGTACTCAATAGCAAAAAGAAATTGTGCATTTTCTGTGTGACAGTCTAGGAGCAGATACCAACTTACAGCTGTATGTGAAACTGGAGCTCTGGAGCTTGTGGCGGTCAGAGATGATTCACTGTTTTTACAATAGATATATGTTTGAATTAATTGAATAAGGTCATGAGGTTAAATGATAACAGAGTAAGAGCATAATAACTCTGTCTTGTTCTCCAAAATACAGACAATTGCAACAGTCTGGAGGAAAAAGAAAAAAATAAAAGTCTCATGCTAAGGATAAAGTGATTTAAAGAGAGAGCTAAAAGCCCAACAATATGACATCAAAAATCACTGATGAGAGTTACCTAGCTCAGCATGGAAATTTCTTTAAAAGAACAGAGAGGGAATGCAGAACTTTAAGCATAAAAACAAAATAGCCAGAGGGTATCTTAAAAAAAATACAGGAATTTAATGCTATCAGAAAAAAAAAAGTAGAATATTTGTTCTGTGAGGGACAATGAAAGACTGAATTTGTAGAAGCTGTCAAGTCTAAAGGAATTTTTAAAGATTATTTGAAGAAAAAAAAAAAGAGAGAGAAAAAAATCCCACAGCAAAACCACAAAAGTAAACCTGGAAACAAAACTACTTTAAGAGCCAGGAAGCATAAAACTATATTAGAAAATTAAATTGGTAGTAGTAGCAGCTAGAAATAAAATAGCAGGTAGAATGAACACTTTGGAAAACTGTTGCTAGCCCTCTGGCAGTAAAGATGGCTCTGCTTTTACACAGCCATGCAGATGGTAGACTTTTTCATTAGCTTCAGTAGCTGCAGGATCAAGCACTGGCTTTCATTATCCAAAAGCCCAGGCAATTCACTGGACAAAAATTAGGAAAGTAGTACTGACAGAAAGAGAGAAAAAGAGTTTGATTAAATACAATTAAAAAAAAGTCTGAGACTGAGGCTATGAGCAAGATTATTTTTATGCTCATATTGCTGCTCCAAATTTTTATGTGCTTGGACATCTAGTAAGACCACTAATTCTGAGATACTAATTTATTTATTTACTTTTTTAATATACAGTGGGTCAACTACAGTCAAACCTAGTTTTGAACTGTTTAGAAAGACTCAGTTTTCGTTCAATCAACAAAAATATAGAATCAGTAGTGATCATAATGTGTTTGTTCATGGTCTGAGGAAAGGCCTAACAAGAAGGTTGTATTTTTTCTCAGTACAAACTGAGGATTCCAGCTCTGAGGTACTAGGAACAGTCTAGAGGTATGGCTTAATTGTACAAAAAGATATTTGCCTGAATTACCATGTTTCCTTTCAATCATAACAAGTTTTTGAATTTGTGCCATGAAAGTTAGAGTGAACTCAGTGCCCAGTTTTGCTCTGGACATATATTTGAAGCTTAGTGCTAGATTATGTTCAATAAAAACAAGGATACCAGGAACAATTTAAAATCCACTGAGAGCATGAATATTTTCCCCTGGGCACACCCCCAAATACAATACTTTCAGTAGGTTTTAGTAAGTGATTGTGAAAGGCATCTGGACCAGGCAGACACACAAAGAAAAATAGTATCTTACTATTCACTCCAGAGGAAGAAATAGGGTCTTTTATAAGGGTTGTAATGAGTGTGTAGGGAAATTTTGCTACCTGGAGCGTATGAGGACTGAATATGGGAACAGGAAACAAAAACAAAGAAACAGTTGTTACAGTAAAAAAAGAGAGAAACTGTAATAATGATGGAGACAAGCAGACTTAGTGCTACAAATGTCAAATAAATGGAAATTGAGCAAAACACACTGGAACAACAGAATTTGCTCCAAAGCCCTGTATTTGCAACAAAAAGACAGACACGGGGAAGTATGCTTAGTGATGAACCTGCTTATGCAGGAGTAGAACTGTGTGCAGGCAGTCCTGTCTAATCCCATACGAAAAGGAATGGACAGTCTCTGAGTATTGTACTTGAATTTTGTCCAAGGACTAGGCCTTTTGGTCTCACTATAGCACAACAAAAACAGGGTATTGTTTATTTGTAACCCAAAGAAGAGGCACATCAGGGAGCAGAGGGCAAGAAATAAGTCAGTCATTTTTGTCAGTTCTGCCAGGATTGTCCTAGTAATGATTATAATTTAACATAGTCAAACTGGAGTTCTTTTTGTGAAAAACAGAAATTTCCTAAGAATTTTACCTATTAGCATCTTCACAAAAGACCAGAATAACCCCCTCTGGGATCTTAAACTATGGAGAACCTTTCATTAAAAAAGACTTTGCTTCCCATTTCTCATGAATAAACAATCAAGCTAAGTTAATCTTCAGCTTGAATGCTGAAGACCTTCTCACCTGGTAGCCCCCTTCTAAGAGTAGTTGTCTTTAAGTCACATGGGAACCAATGAAATTAAGGAGAGTTCAAAAACAAAAAAACAAGATTGAAATAGAAACCCAACCTTTTTATTACATCTGAAAATTAAATGAATGCTGAACACTGCAGAAGTTTTCTTTCTGAGAAATTCTGCCTAAAAAGTCCTTGTAATCCTCTCAATTGAAAGCTCTGGGACAGAGTCCTGTGTTACAGACCCCCTAACAGAAAGTAGGACAATGCCATTAACTGTTATGATTAGATTTTACAAGGCTAATTCTGCTTGTTTTAATTCTCTATGAGCTTGTTTGCGTACCTGCCCTGAACAAAAGGGACAAGATGGCTATGCTGTTGTACCTAGTAAATCACAATATAAAGCTGGGTAACAGATACAGACATTACTACTTGATCACCATCAAAAAATCTCTTGAAAACAGGAGCACAAGACCCAGAAGATTGTTCTTAGTCTATAAATAATTTAAATAAATTATGCCAAGCTGGTTTTATATTTGCCTGTTGGACTGCAGTTATACCCCCTTTTGCTCAATAAACATCAATGGCTAGAGTTTGCATTCAATTCCACTTTATTGTAAGGTGGCAAGCAAGCATCAAGGATTGGCACAGAAAACATAAAACATGAGAAAATTGAGTTTCTGGATTTTTTTTTGTTCTGAATACATGTGTTGTCATAGGAGGAACGTTCAATAGCAAGTTGGTAAACAGAGAATTTGTCAGTGCACAGAGAATTGAGAATTAAAGCAAGTTTTCATGAGTTCAGAGTACGAATGAAGTGGTATCTTGCTTTCTCCCAGTAATCTCATTGATCAAAAGCAACTTGTGCGTTTGGTTTATTTATCATTTTGAAACTCCTCCAGTGCTTCTAGAGCCTCACCAAGAGATACTGTTGACCAAAACTCAAGCCAAAAAAACATTTTTCATTTCTGAAGCCAGCCTTTTTCTCTACAAGCCAAAAGTCAATTCTGAGTTTTAGTGAGTTTGTCCAAGTATAACAAAAAATTCTCATCATGAAACACTCAACCAGCCCCAAGAGTAGACAATTACTTGGAACTAGTCACTGACTGAGATGTTACAGATGTCATGGAAAAGAAAGCTAACATATTTTTTTTCTTGAGCAGTCGTGGCATAAAACAGCCTTTACCAGCACCTTTGTCACTGACACTCTAGTTATCTCCGGTGATACTTCAGGACATTGCTATGCTAAGTCTTGAAAAGGGCTATTAAGTAGCATTGCACCTATAACTGTGAGAACAATGGTTTACTGGAATCCAATAGACAGCAAAACAAGTGCTTTTCAGAGCTGTTTATAGCCAGTCTGGACTAGCAAGTGATCCAGACTTTAACTAGGAAATCCTTAATCATTATGTGTTTGAGTCGTTTCTAATTGGAGTTTATATATAATATGAATTCTGTATACTGCACTGTTGCTGTCTCCAGTCCTCTATGAAAAGCAAGATCCAGAGAAAGGCACGATAAATAAGCAGAGTCCTTAACGACCTTAATTATTCCTTTCATTGCCACTTCAGGAAAGTATGAATTTTTGAAGCTGTTCAGAGGATTTGTTGTTTACATGGGTACTACAATTGCCCAGTGTAGTAAATTTCTTCACAGTTGATCTGTTCAAGTAGAAGTATCTTACTCAACTAAATGAAATTATTTAAAAAATAAAACACTGCTGCTTATTGAAATAGGAAATGGAAAAACTGTAGAATAAAGATGTACGTACCAGAGCAAGGGAAATTCATTGGTTCTTTCATTTTGTCAGGATTCCACCCATGCTATATGCCATGCAACTAGAGTTTTAGGTAAGTGGCACCATAAATCTATGCTATGAACTTTTAATGGCAATTCAGAAAGGCTGAGGATATCTCGTGGTCAATAATGTAATTAAATGCACAATTGGATAGTGAGGTTAGTGTACTGATGCTGTACTGGTTAACTGGTTAACAAGTGGTGCCTGTGTCTAACATTAAAGTAAAAGTTAATGTTTGTAACTGCACCTGAAACTATAATGTTATATTAAACCACTACTTCCTGCTAATCCAACAATCTAATATTAAATGAGACATAGTGTGTGGAGAGAGGAACCAGAATTAATAGACACTGTTAGGCCTGTTCGGGCTTGGAATCAGAAATGGCAGAAAAGTCCAGCAGGAAAAGAAGCAGCAGCAGCACCTGGAAAGGTGGAAGAAATTGTGCTGCAACCTATGTTTGATGAATCCTAATGCAGTCAGCCTAGCAAGCAGGAGAAGATAACCTAGCTGGACATGAATGAATTAAAATGTTGATTTTCTTTTTGTAAGAGTATGACCAAGGTACATTACTTCTACCATCAGTGAAAAAAAAAAAAAATAGGTCTCTGCTGGTTTTCTCTGGGGTAGAGTTAATTTTCTTTACAGTGGCTAGTATGGGGCTGTAGTTTGGATTTGTGCTGAACACAGGGTTCATAATATAGAGATGTTTTTATTATTACTGAGCAGGGCTTACACAGAATCAAACCCACCTCTGCTTTTCATACAGCCATGCTGGCAAGGAGCTGAGGATGTATGGGAGGCTGGGAGGCAACACAGTGGGGACAGGTGACCTAGACCGACCAAAGGGATATTCCAGGCCAAATGATACCCTGCTCAGTGTATAAACTGGGGCAGGGGGGAAGAAGGGGGAAGAGAGGGACATCTGGAGTGATGTTGTTTGTCTTCCCAAGTAACTGTTACACGTGATGGGGCCCTGCTCTCCTGGAGGTGGCTGAACAAGTGCCTGCCCATGGGGAGCAGTGAATTCCTTGTTTTGCTTGTGTGTCCACCTTTTGCTTTTCCTATTAAACTGTCCTTGTCTCAGCCCACAAGTTTTCTACCTTTTACCCTTCCAAGGGTAAAAGCTGGTGTGGGAATGAGTGAGTAGCTGTGTGGTGCTTGGTTGCTGACTGGGGTTAAACCACTAAAATATCACAGTGCAATAATTACAGGATACCAACAGAACCTACAAACTTCTGTTGGATCATGGCATCAAGTTTACATAAAACCAATGAAAATGCACATAACTCAAGAAATGAACTCTTTGTTTCATAAAGAAGGTGAGGATTTCTTACACTGTGAAAGTGTACTTTCTTATACTATAAAAGTTAGGCTTAAATATAAACGATTCACACATGGATTATAAAAGTACTTCAGACTTCAGCAGAAATTGCCTGTGGGTTCAATTTGCAAGGGTGGAGCATCAGAATTTCACAGACAAATGCTGAGGTATCTGCTGTTTCTATTTTGATTTCTTTTAAGCTGGAAGCAATCCCAAACTGGGTTTCTACGCCCAAAATTTCAGGACGTATACTCATTTAAACTTTGACAGCTATGTCTTAAAATAAAATTATTTTTAATAATACTGCAAGTATGACAGAAATTGTGGACAGACTTGACTGGTTTGGACTGGGATAGAGTTAGTTTTCTTCATAGCAGTTTGTATGGTACTATGTTTTGGATTTGTGATGAAAACAGTGTTGATAACACTCTGATGCTTTAGTGATTGCTGAACAGTGTCAAGGCCTTTCCTGCTTTTCATAATGCCCTGCCAGGAAGGAGGCTGGGGAGCACAAGAATTTTGAGGGGTACCCATCTGGGAAAACTGACCCCAAATGACCAAAGGGATGTCCCATACTGCCAGCTGGGCTTAAACTATGGCGGAGGAAAGATGCAAACACCTTAAGCTGTCCTTAAGTATGTATCTTAGGGATGTGCTGGTACAAGTCCCCTGTTTGAGATTGCTGTATCTCCAAAACTGGAGCTTTCAAGTTTTCTCCTTTAAATCATACCTTGAAAAAAACTCAGCAGATTACAGGTGTCATCCCACATTCCTGGAAGTCCACCTCTGGTTCTTCATTCAGATTCTAATATCATCGACTAAGCAATATCCTGGTAAAAACTCTTTACTCAGACTTACTGATTTTTTTCTCTTTTAGGTTCTGCATTTGTTCACAGAGACTTTCAGAGTAGAAATGATTCCTCATTTTTCTGCAATATCTCATGCTATGAGGAAGAAGTATTGCAAGATATTTTTCAAGAAGGAGATACAAATTCTCTGACCACACTGTAACAGGCAAGAACAGGTCTCTACATTCTAAAAAGCACAGTACTAGGGGGATCCTAACGCAGCACTGGACTCTGCTGTCTGCTCAGCATGCCAAATAATATCATCCACAAATAGGTTAAGAACCATTTCAGGAGTCTATTTTCCCATTACTATTCCTATTGGAAAGTTGTTCTACAGCACTACCGATGGCTAGAAATATTTAGCTTATAGATACCAGTAATTTATATGTATTTGCTTTTGTGTCATTATGATTATCAGTAATTTGTCAAGAAGTCCCTTCTCATCACCATTCACTTTGCACTGATCTTCCTTGCATGTGGGATCTCACTCTGTGTAGTAGAAAAGCAACAATGCTTCTTGATCTCTGCTAGAAATAACTTTTGGTAAAGGTTGGAATAGCACCTGCTGCAATCACAACAATTTCCCATCAGATTCCTGTGATCAATAATCTAATAATATTTATAACCTTTTTTTTCCCCCTCCTCTGCTTTCAAAAGGATAAATTTCTTCCAGTTTAGGAAGGAAAAGTTGTTTTATAGTTCCTATAGCACAGGAATCTCATGCATACAACAAATGAGCTTAAATTTTCATTCTATGTGAAAGACCTTCCTCTGAGCCTGACTGTGCCACAAGGGAGGATGTTGCAGGACTCTACAATGAAGATTATGAAGTTCTCCTGACCTAGGGCAGTAAATTAGTGAAATTCTGTTTTCATCTTTAAAATAATAATTTCTCGTTCCATACTCTCATGCCATCTAGCTATTCTTCCTTGGCCCTTGAATTCAACTTCAGAATTGTTCTGGAAATATAAAGTACTAATTTCATTCTGGTTTATTCTTCTTTTGTCCCTCCTATGTAATGTGTTCACTACATAAGTCCACCACCCTCGTGCTCCTTCTGTTTGCATGAATAAAAAAATTTCATAGATGAATTCAAATTCCTGTGCAAGATTTTCAGGTTCTGTTTTTGACTCCACACAAATACTTAAGTTCTGAGACTACGGTACACATGAAACCAAAATATTTGTTCAGGAGAAATTATGATGATATTATGATTATATTTGTTATATTTGTTAAATGGTTTAAAATATATTAGAATTGCTTTATTTACATAGAGAGGCATGCTGCAAAATGCTGAATATGTTTTCTGAAGAATAAACACTTTGGTTGCTTGGTCTACAAACAGTATCCTTGACTATAACTATTTATTGGGTGAACACACAAAGGGTCGTGGGTTCTGCTTCATGATGGCCCAGAACCTACAATGAGCTGGGTCACTAAATCTGGACACAGTCCTGCCACTGTCCTGAAAGGGACATGAAAAAATATTAGCACTAGAATAAAATGTAGTTCAAACATGGTAGGAAATTTCTCCCTCTTTTTTTTTTTTCTCTAGAGTTGATGGCAGTGATCTTATTCCTTTCATACTAATTATTGACATCCCTTAAGTAACTGCCAATGGCATTACATTAAAAAAGAAACATCTGATAACATACTGCCAGTTACAGGTCATTTCACAGTGAGGCTGAGACTATATATAAAAAATATCCAGTGCTTGTGCCAGGAGAAGGGGTGAACATGAAATTCAAACAAATTCATGAATAATAGGTGAAGTGAAAGGAAGAACCTGTTATCTCCAGTATTTTAAAGCAGGCAGTCAAGTGTGGGGGAGTGTAAGGCAGCCATGAGACAAATGATGTAAAGGTGATAGTGATAAAAATCTGAATCCTGAGGTTACTGTGGATTTGTTCGTGGAGCGCTAATAGTCATGCTACCTATGGACATTTCATATCTCAAGAAAACCTGAAGTTGTATTCTCTGATCAGTTCTACCAATATATATAAAAAAATACTACTTAAGAGCTTGCAACTTGTTGTGAATACTTTGGTACTATTGTCTTGGATCAAACCATTTGTATATAAAATTGTGAATAACTCAGTTATTAATTATTTAAGGTATTAATTAAGTAATTACTACTTAGCCGACATTATGAAAGTTGAATTTACATTGAGATACATTGTCAATCACACCTGATAGCTTTTAAAACCCATTGAAAAATAGGATATACTAGATTTGTCAGTACAATTACATTTATTTATTCCATTTTCAAATTTATTCAGGAATTTGTATTCACAGGTCTGAAAATTTTAATTATTTTGCCCTCATTTCCAAGCTCTCATGCAAACCTTTTGGATGAAAATTATTCCATTTAAGTTTAACTACTTGATTCTTTCTACATAGAATTCTTCATCATAAAACCGTTACTTTAAGTGGATATGGAACCAGTAAAATTGATTCAAAATAAAAAAAAAATTCCCACCTTTTGCTATGTAGTGTTTATCCAAAGGCTCATTTTTCACTTTATAAAATGATTTTTATTGTGAAGTGCATATGATTAAAAGTGGTTCTTTAGAATTCCCTCTAGGGATTCCGTCTGGAGACAAGAACAACAGCAGGATGAGAATGGCTTCTGGGAAAACAAAACTAGTAGACTTACTGGTATTTTCTTAAACAATCATCCTTTCACTGTTGATAGCAATTTAAATCAAGCAAGAATCACAATATTTGACCCATTTTATCTTGCTGGAGGCTTTTTTTGTTTGGTTTGTTTGCTTATTTGTTTGTTTAATAGAGAGTAATATGAGTTGCTGAGGATTTACACCTCCTGCATACACTGCAATTCTGAAGGGGGATGGGATTTCCAGGGAATATTGATGGGTTCTTTATACTTTCCAGGAAAGATATTCCCTTGGCCAACCTTGAAAAAAAGGTAAGTATTCAGATAGGAGGGATGGCAATAGGGATGACCCACTAGAGGAGTTGATCGTGGTAGCTCAGGCAGTGGTTTTCTAAACCAACACCCTTTTTCATCTTGGGCACAAGCAGTAATGGATATCTTCTAAGTTAACTGTGAGCATCTTAAGCTGTGTGGGCTAAAATACAGCTCACAAGGTTTGTCAAAGCCAAGGTCAGCAGATGCTCCCAAAAACACTAAATGAAGTTTTGAGTTTCTGTCCTAATAGATCTACAAGGTTAGAAAGGGGTTTTTTGTATTGCTTTTTTTTTTTTTTCTTAGAAGCTAATGAACTCTTCAAAGACAAAAATCTGTTTATTCCCATTGGCAACCAATAACCCCAATGAAATAGATATGTGTTTTCCATTGGGATTTATACCATTTACTCTAGCATTTATATTACTGGCTTGTACAAAGGAAAGAAATAGTAGGTTGAGCTCATAATATGTTGGGCAAAATATCAAGAAGATTAGGCCACATGGTAGAGCAAAGTCTGATGGAAAACATACATTTACTGCAGAGAAATTGTTATGCCAGAATCTAAGAAATCGTACTGCAAAACACTGTCTGCCTTGTATCATAGTGTTTTACTCCCTCTCCCTTTATAAGATTTTCTTAGAGGGAAATGAGCCTTAGCGAAAAGCATCTGAATAGCAGTTACTTCAAAAGAGGTTGGGAGAGTTAATGTAGGAATAAAGAAGGGGAAAGACAGAAACAGGGAAAATCTAGACTAATTTTTATTAGCAAAAATGTTAATCTTTTCCTGTTCCATAAAGTAATGACTGCCACAAATACTAAGGAAAATACAGATGTTGAAGGAAACCATCAAATGTACTTTGTGATGTTTATGATATTTATTATTATGATCTCATTTGAGATTGAGTCTAATATTAATTATGCTCTGCAGCTGGTAGTCCACCATTTCCATAGGGAATAAGGCAAATGCTTCCAATACATCACATCCATGAAAAATGAGCTACATGTTAGACAAACTGTTCCTTCACACATTGCAAGGCTGCAACCTTTCTCTACCCTGTTCAGCAAAGACTCATGATGCAACACACAGCTGCTCTCTACAAGGATGAAAAGCCCAACATCTGCCTCCTTCTCACTAGCCAGAACCACATGGATGGCACCCCTTTTCTTCACAGCTGTCATCCCAGGGACCATACTGCCAGAAGGGCTCATCAGATGTCCAACATGGTTGTGCAGGACACAGTCCTTACTTTTAACTTCTGCTAAGCTGGGTTC
This sequence comes from Pachyramphus minor, assembly GCA_013397135.1. Taxonomy (NCBI): domain Eukaryota; kingdom Metazoa; phylum Chordata; class Aves; order Passeriformes; family Tyrannidae; genus Pachyramphus; species Pachyramphus minor. Next base: position 832,138 of record VYXB01007861.1, on the reverse strand, counting down.
AGTACCTGTGTGCTGTGGAACTCACCCTCACAAGTGCTGCTTCCTCCCTGCAAGATACACTATCTTCCTCTTAAATACGTTTTAGCACACTGGGTTTCTTACTGATGCAGAAACACGCTGGGGCCAATTAGGTCTGTTTTAAAGCCTTAATGATTTGAATATTGACTTCAATTCTTATTTGTTCAAAGCCTTCAGCTGTAATAGTAGCATTTGGTTATGGTTCTTTGACATTTTTCTTGTACCAAGATATAGACAGAAGTGTGTTTTTCTGCCCTAAAACTAAGAAGAATCACTGGTCATTCTGCCTTTCAGACTGCACTGTAATGTCACTCTGAAAGTAGGACTGCCTCCCTGTTGCAGACTACACCTCCTGAATTCACTCTCCAGCTGTAGCAAAGTCAGTCTATAAGTGGGGTCCTTTGCTGCATGGTTACTTCAGTGAAATATTTACTGAACTTTGAAGATGCCACCACAACTACTGTTCCTGCTGTAACAGCTCCATCTGTTTTTTCCTCATCTTTGGATACTCCTGAGCACAGTCTCAGAAATACACAAGTACCTCCCAGAATGGGTAAGATGGAGCCAGCTACTGAAATTTTAACCTTTTAAGCACTGCCTTAGCAGATGTCAGTACTCCCTTGACAGTTCCTGAGATCTCCCAGTTTAGCTTTGACTCTTGCCATTCCAGCACGCTTTGCTATCCTACACATCACTGCCCCATAGGACCAATTTATATCCCACAGCTTCTTCGAACCATTAAATCCTCCACTCAACAGCCCTTTCCCTCTCCCAGATCAATTCTTGTCCATGATTTTGTCCTCACTCCTATATCTTCCTCAACTCCTTTGTATTTATTATTCATACTCGGCTGTAGGGTGATTTGAATAGGAAAGAAAACTTGTGTGTATGGCCCTGGTGAAGTGAGGTTGAGGTGAAGAGATAGCATGAATAGTAAAACCACTCAAAATGCATATTGAAAAGATCCTTATATGTACAGATTTGTATGAAGTTGTTCAATAGGGCTGTGCTCTCTTTCATACTTCCCAAAAATGAAGGGGCTTTCACTTTTAACAGCCAAGCAGCCCATTTGGAAATGAAAAACCACATCCAATATGCTGTATTAAACTAAAACAAATACATGCAAGGTTAATTTCAAGCATATATAAACTTTTTATAAGAAATAGAAGTAAGATTTAACAGACAAGCTAATCTAATTTTTCTGACATGATCGTAATAAACACCAGCATAGCATAATGTGTCCACTTGAGCATTTACTATACATTAAACATTTCATTTCTGCTTTATTCAAAATAGAATTATAAATAAAGCGCTAGATGCCATGCTGAGTCACAAAAAATTTCGTTTCTTGACAAATCTTTACTTTTTGCTTATGCTTCTGCTAGAAAATGCAGAGGGTAAGTCCTGGTCTATCGGCAAATTTCATTGTGCTCAGTCACACCATGTCATGAGTAAGAATGGGATTTGCCATATGCTCCGAGTAAAGAAACTGTAAATTCTTTAATTCTTTAGAGCTACAACACAGCACAGAGCATGATGGTGAATTATAAAGAATATGCAGCTCTGCAGGAAGTCTCAAGATTTTCAAGACCATGTAAGAAAGAAGGTACATGTCACCCTAAAAATTAAAAATTTTGTTGCAACAACAGCAAATGGATTTATTTATGGGACCAGTCCCAAGTCCACTGAAGGTAACAGGAATCTTTCAGTTTACCAGTGCTCTGTCTTTATGGTAATTTTATTGCTCTGTACATTTTCAGTTGTACAAATATTGGCCGATTAATTCTTACTTTTTCTGCTGGAGGTGCATTCCTACATGGGCAAGTCTCTTTCAGATGCATCGAGTTTAACCTGTTTACAGCTAAATTGCATTTGGGTCTTCAGGTCCCTGAGTGCCTGCAAAGATCCCAAAGCTACCAGCACAGCCACCTTGCGGTCCCACTTTCCTGGCAAGCAGAATGAACCCAAGCCAAGTTCAAGATACTAAAAACTCCTGCTGAAGGCAACTTCGGGGACCTTCTCAGAAAAACAGCAAGCCTTACTTAGCTGCCAGCTGTCTGTTGTAGTGTCACAAGCAGGAAATGAAGGATACTGAGCTCCATCCTGAGCTCCATCCCTGTGCCCTGCTCCATCTTTGTGCCTCTCTCATCAGAGAATCACAACATTGTTTGGGTTGAAAAGGACCTTAAAGATCATCTAGTTTCAACCCAGCCACAGTCAGGGATGCCTTCCACTAGACCAGGTTGCTCACTTTCAGGGATGTGGCATCACCATCTTCTCTGGGCAGCTGTCTTTCTGGGCATCAGTCTGCCTGACAGTGCTCTATGAAGCTCCAATAATCTACTCCTTCTGAGCTTTTCAGAGACATCTGAAAACCCTGACACATATTATATTCAGTCTCAGCTGTTAAGAGAAACTCTTACCCTCTTCATGCTTTAGGTAGAAAACCAGACATGGGACTTCGTGTGAGGTTGGGATGGCCAGAAATTTACAGATTAGTGAATTCAAAACATTTGGTGTTTGTTTAATGACATGGAACTCTCAGTCAGGAAAGAGAGTGGCTTCCTACAATCCCTGTCAGTAAAGCAATTAATTAAACTAAGTAAAGAGGTGACCATATTGTTTTTAAGCTGGACAATATGTACATGTTTCCCTTTTGTGCAAATTTGGATCCAGAAATTATCTTCAAACTACATTAACTGTGACAAAATCTGTGTCTTACTTTCACACATGATGCTTTAGGTAAAGCCTGCACAGTCCTGAACAAGAAAAGCAACTCATAATGATTGTATGTTCCTTCTTCGTAAAATTCCTGAATTTTATTTTCCCAAGAGATTCAACCCCTTGGTAAGTCTTCATTTTTGATTCTGCCAAATCGCAGGGTTGATGTTCACGCAGATGCAGAGCAGCAACAGGGTGAAAAGCAAGAACACTCAAAAGTTAAAGCACATGTTCTCAACTTCAAATTCAGTTACTCCTGAAGAAATGAAGCAAACCCATTTCACAAACTTAAACATAATTTGAAAAAGCAACAGTGTGGTCAGTATATTAAAAAAAAATCTTTGTGTTTATAGATATAATAAACACTTCATATAAAAATACATTCATTTGCTGTGTTTTGCCTACTTAAACTGTAAGACTGATCTATTTGTCCCCTAAGAATTTTGTGAAGATTTTGGGTGTTTTTTTAGGGAAAGCTTTGTCAAGGAGAACATGCAGCATAGATGTTTATCACGAATGCAACAAGCCAAACACTATTACACGGTTTATAAGCTGGTTGCATCTCATAAAAGAGGCTCATGGAGGGAAAACAACTGAGAAGAAAACTGCTAATAGGGAAGTAAAACAAGATTTCTTAATAAAGAATTTCCCATTCTGGGAATAGCTATGTCTCGTGAAGGAAAAACATGACCACATTTCCCCAGCTGTCATGGAAGATGAGCACAGAAGCAGAACAAACTATTTTGGTTTAGATAGTCCAAGAAAGAGCAATACCAAAACTCTCTAACAGCATAAATGAATTTTATAAGTCAGATTTTTATGAGGCACAACACTGTTGTTATTTGCAGGAAAGCTACTAGCTGAGAAGCCACATTTACCAAGGGTTTATGGGGATTACTATGGACACATCTCTCTTGGTGCTAATTTTTTAGAGTTTCAGGCCCTGCTAGAGCACATTGCATGGGATTGCATCCAGATGATTCTTAAGTATCTGCAGTGAGAGAAACTCCACAGCCTCCAATGTTCACCTGCAGAGTAAAGAAGTTCTTCCTCATTTTCAGGTGGAACTTCCTGTGCATTAATTTCTGCCTGCTGCCTTGGCAATAATATGGCATATTCTGTGTAGTTAAGGCAAGGTGTTTGAATGCAGAGCACTAAAAGCATATCAGATACTTTTGATGTATATATGATGTGTCTCAGTGACTTGGATCTGTGGATTCCCGCTCAGAAACAGATGTTACTTTTGCTACAGATATTTAAGGGATCTCTTTGCTTTGGTAATGGTGCTAGTCCTAATGTTATCACTTAAGATGTTCTTGTACAAATTGGCAGATTTGTATCACTCCTTCTCTTAATTTTTGCAGGATGCTAGGATGATAGGACCTATCTTGCCTCAGGTTCTGTCTGCCAAATTTTCAAGACTCCACCACAAGCTGTTATTGTTGTTTTCCCCTCCAAAATGTATAGTACTTTTTTTTCTGTAGGGGAAAGACCTTCAGATACTGTACCATATTGATTATTCTGTTTGCTTTTTTTTTTGCTTTTTTTCATCTGGCATCAATTTTAAATATTACAGGCTTACTGCATCCAGGTTTCTATTAAATATGACAGCTGTACTTGGTTGATGCCAAAATATAATTTGATAGAGCAAAGTATGAATGACACCACACAATTTCTCTAAAGGTACTTTGCTACTGAGGTAGTTTTCCTGTTGGACTGGGATGAGTGATTTCATATCTAACCCTGAGCTTCAGTACCTGAGGTCACTCTCATCAGTCTGTGCGTTATTGCAGCTATTTTAGATATACAACATCTTGAAAAGTGGAGTGCCAAACCATCTGTTTTCTAGCAAACTTATCTTTGGAAAATGAGATTTATGGGCTCTTGGGGAAGTTCCAGTGACCAAAGCTTTACTGTGAGCGTTGCCAAATTTTTTTGGGTATGGTCTCACCTACCCTCAGTCAATATACCAGTTTTTGTCTGCTTAGCTTTGGGGCTTGAATGTTTTTGTTCAAACTGCAGAAGCTGACTATTGGGGGGTTTTTTCTCTTTCATTTATGGCCTATGCAGGAAAATATGACAGTATCTTCTAAATATTTTGCCTAATAATATTTATGGTTGTTCTAGAAACCTCTCCCTGTTCCAGGCCAAAATTACAGTCTGTAACATAACTGCAGGTGAAGATATTGTTAGCCCACAATATGAACACCAATCTATTACTTCCTGTTGCACCAAAGTACTAAACAAAATAAATGTTTTAGTGCAAGACAGTTTAAAAAATAAAGTCATTGTCAGAAAATCTAATTATGTACTGGTATGCATTTATTTGTAAGTACAGAATGAGAGACTCCTCAGCAACCTGATTTTGCAGGTCTTCATCCTCCAGCATCTCAGTTCCAGTTGCCCTGCATCTACATGTGAGATGGCTCCATAGCAAGTGATATTATGCTCCAAAGTAAGGTGTTTTTTAATAGTCATAGCAATGTCTCTGAGAACAGAGTGTATTTCCTATATGTGTCTATATATCTCTCTATATATTTTCCATATATATTTGTAGTGCTGTGTCCAGTTCTGGGCTCCTTGATATGAGAGGAACATGGAGCTCCTGGAGCATGTCCAGAGGAGGGCTACAAAGAAGATTAGAGGACTGAAGCATACCTCTTACACGGAAAGGCTGAGGGTGCTGGGCCTGTTCAGCCTTGAGAAGAGATGACTGAGAGGGGACCTCATCAATGTGTATAAATATCTAAAGGAGGTGTGCCAAGAAGATGGATCCAGGCTCTACTTGGTGGTGCCAACCACTAGGACACAAGGCAGCGGGCAGAAATTAATGCACAGGAAGTTCCACCTGAAGATGAGGAAGAACTTCTTTACTCTGCAGGTGAACATTGGAATAGATAGCCCAGAGAGGCTGTGGAGTTTCTCTCACTGCAGATACTTAAGAATCATCTGGATGCAATCCCATGCAATGTGCTCTAGCATGATGTTAAGACCCATCCCAGGAGGGGGAAGGTAACCCAGGCTCTTGTTAAGAAATCCCTTGTGATGGATTAGAGTGAAACGACACTGAATAATTGGTGTTTGCAAACATATATATGTAGGGTTTATCTTAGAACGGTTTTGTTTCAAAGGTAAACAGGTATGTTGCTGTTTTGGGTATTATCTTCTATAGCAATACAACAATATTAAAGCATAGCAGTATAGAACAATAAAGCACTCTTAAAGCATAGCAATATTAAAGCATAAAAATTACACTTGAAGAAATGCATAAGAGAAGGAAGAGAAGAAAAGATAAAGATGGAAAGATTAGATAGATAGATAGATAGATAGATAGATAGATAGATAGATAGATAGATAGACAGATAGTTCCTGCCCAGTGAATCCAGTGATGAAACTTGGTAGTTGCAGCTTCCATGTCTGTTTGCTGGGTGAGCAGCTGTTTCTTTGCAGTTTGTTATAGTGGACAAAAAGTCTCACAGTGATTTTACAATGTATAAGCCATTAACTATTTCAGACTATGACACATGACTGTGCCTGAGGAGGGAGGTTGAACCAGATGAACCACTGTGGTCCATTCTAATCTGACTTATTTTGTGATTCTATGATACTAATTATTTGGAAGTCAATATTAATTTAAAACATGTAATTTTAGCAAAATAGCATTTTTTTTGTAGTTTTGTGGTGATCTCAATTATTTCAAAAGAGGGAGAAAAGCAGTTAAACTCTTATGCAATCTCACTTCCCCTGGTTTCCAATATGATGTCTAATGATAGCTAAAAGCAATGGAATTGATACTTCATTAGATTAATTATAAATTATTAGGTAGCAGATATCATTACTTCTCTATGGAGACAAGTAGTAACTCATCTGTTCTTACCTGGAGGTCTGGCTATTCTTGTAGAAAATATTCATTTTAGAGGTACACAACAATACTGCCTGAGCAACCTAAACCCTTTGTTGAAATTATGACTGTATTTACATGGGTAGGCACAAGGGTTAGCTAGCAAATAATATTCTTCTTGTGGACTCTCAACCAATACAAGCCATGTCAAATTAGCGTGGCATCATTCATGAAATAATATACCATGGTTCAGACCAAGGCTAATTAGCTTCTGCTCTGTGATATTCTAATTGCAGATAAATGGCTCTTGTTGGCTTAGGCTCTCAGAAGAGCATATTCATGTCTGTTGTTGCATGCCACTTAGCAATGCCTCATGTAGTAATCATATTAATTAATAGTCCTCATTCTAACTACTGTATCTTTGCAATTGCAGTTGTTGCCCGTGGAGCTCCTCAGTGTTAGTGCCTCTCAGATTGGTTTCCTTGGGGGTCTGAGCTGAAATGGTTCAAGGAAACCAGTCTGTTTAATTCTGCACTGAAGGAGTGCTTATAACATTGATTATGTCATGGTAGGTGGAAAGCCTACAGACAAAGCTCAGCAACTGCTTAAGCAATAATCAATAGGTCTGCATTAGTCTGATGCTTCTTAGGCCTTTCCCTGAGTTGTACTGTCATCACATTGACAAGTCTCTTTCAGACTGCTTTTTAAGGTACCTTAATCTTATACTTTTTTGACATCAATTTTCAATTTTATCTCTTCATTCTTTCTTTTTTGTTACAAAAAATAATCTTTCTTTTGGTATGTTTGGCTTTGCTTTTTCACATCACAAGATTCTATCTAGAAATTGTGGTAGTTTATACCAAAAAAAAAGAGGGGAAAATAGCAAGTTTCTAATCAGGATGTTGTATGGAAAAGACTGGCCTGTTTCCGCATTGCTAATTCTAAAATTATGAAGATCAAATTCACCTGCATTCACAGTATCTTATTTAAACCATATTTAAATCTAACAGATGAGCTTAAATGATGCAGAATGTGATCACCCAAGCCTTTGCACGGGCATTTAATTGATATGTATGCAGCAATGTTTATAGCAACCTCCAGAGAAATTACAAAAATCTGGTTTATAATACCTTCTTTTCCTTCTGTTGAGATACATTGTTCCCAGTTTTCTGACTGTCAGAATAAAAAGAGAAACAGAGAACAGCCAACTGCTCTCAGTATGTCCTGTTGTGATCTGAATATAAGAAGTTGTGGTGACCTTGCCATTATATGGAAGGAAAACACAAAGTTATTTAATCTGTCAAAATAACTGCAGCTGAAGAGTGTCCACCAAGCAGATACTCAGGACTCATATTCTAACTATAAAGTAAGTTTCCAGGAATCTATTCCTTCATGCCTCTATCACACTCCTCTGTCATTTGCTCAGTGTCTGAAATACTCCAGACTTGACCCTGTCTCTGTTTTCTGTTTCTGTTTCTCTCTATTACTCTTCTACTGGCAGCTTTCATATACATGTGATGTTTTGTACCTCATTGAAAAGTCAGGGTGTTTCATAAGTACAGTTTTCTGGATTGTAGCATCCTTATTACTTTAAATGAGAACTTACAGAGCAGTTCTTCAAGTTCAAGCGAAAAAATAATTCCTTTAATTAGTCTGGTAAAAGAAAGGATTCTCCCATAGTGCAATTACATCCTCCTTCAGTTTGCAAGTCAACATTTTAAAAAATGAAAGAAAACAGAGCTCACATTTTGTAAATTTGCCTCCTTGTGACACAGAATTTATAAAATAAAATATCTATGCTTGAATTTTCATTTTTTTTTATAAAGGCCAGTGGAAAGAATGAAATAAAACCCTTTTCAGTGTGATTATTCCAAGCAGGGATATCCACTTCCATTTATTAGAAAGGAAGCTTTCCAGTGTAAGTTTGCCTAAAGGTGGGTGCTGGGATAAATTTAAGGCTTGCAGCAGTGGTTTTGATCGTTTTGATGGAAAATGCAACATCCTCATAGCCCTACAAAGGTTTCATACTTTTATGAAGACAGAAAGGATCTTTACTCACCTTGGAAGGGACTTTCTCCCCTAGAAAAAGTCAGTGTGGACTTTATTTAATTGCTTTATTTAAATTTGTTTCTCCTTCTATAAAGCATTCTCATGCCTTCTAAAAAGCTTCATAGTAGAGAATTTTCATCAAATTTGTTTGAGATCTTTATCTAAAGATTTTTAAACACCATAAAAAAATTAAAATATTATTGCTTGCTTAAATCTGTAGTTAAATGCATTGGTTTGTGACACTTAAAAAAATTCAAATTCATCATGCAGTTACAGATTTTATGTTTTTATAGATGTGGTTTTAGTGTACACTCCCTTTTCAATTTAGAGGATTAAAAAGAACAAATCACAGAATCACAGATGCCAAGTTGATTTGGGCGTGACTCATGTAAACAAAAGGCATATTGAAATCACATATGTTGGCTTAAGTCATCCAGTATGAAATGCAAAAAACACTGAATTACACAGGATTATCTTTTTGTTTTATTCTGAAGTCTCATATTGGCAAATTCTGAAATACAGTTCTGTATAAAGCAATATCATACAGGAAAATCCAACAATTCATTATAAAATTAAAAAGTAATGTGAGATTTAACTTTACTTGGTCACAGAGGTACTGCACAGATGGGCAATTTCATTTATCTAGAATAAGACCTTAGTAGTCAGCTCAAATGATGGAGCAGAGACAGGGAAGATATCAAGAGTGAAGAGTAAAGTTAGGTACAGTTGGACAACAATTTAATATAGTCAATTAGAACAATTCATCAACATTTTGAAAGACCTAATTTTGAAGATGATTAGAAGGTCAATTTAAGTAGAAAGCTACAGAATGGTCTGGAGGATGAAGCTGATGTAGTGGTATTTACTGGATAGACACAACTATCTGGCTATGATACTTCGGTCTTCCTGAACTTGAGATAATATGGATTTATAAAGACTACGAAGAGAGAATCACAATAGTCCAGATATGAAGTGATTGGTGACTGACTGAGGATTTCAGCAAATGAAAGGTCATTGTAACACCAAATGCAGTCAACATCCCATAGGCTGAAACCTAGAGATGGGGTTAGGGTTAGGGTTAAAGGGAGGGAAAAAGGTTTCTTGAAAGACCAAGATTATTCACAGGGCTTTCTTTTGTCTCAGTGTGGAAACTAAGAAGAATGAAAACAATTATGTATTTTAGGACTATGTTGTTTAAGTGGGACACCTTGAAAGGAAGTCATGCAATAACCAGGTTTCTTGTGTGACAGAGCTACTTTCCTCTGCTTTTACGCTCATAAGAAATTCTTACTCTTACTACCTCATAGGAAACACTTATTAAATTTTCCTTAGTGACCACCACCATGTCTGATTGTCCATGCCCAAAGTGAGAAAATAATTGCTTCTATATAACTGCTATTCTCTTGATGAGTTTGTGTTTAAAAGACAGAACATGCAGCATTCACTCTCAAATTGTAATAGACAAGTTGATGTGGTTTGCAGAAACTCTAACCTTCAGCCTCAAAACTGTTATTCAGAAATGTAATGTTTGACTGCTGTACCAGTTTTAGATTTTCTTTACAAAAGGCAGGAAAATATTCTGCCATCCTCATACCTAAGTGTGTAACAGAGTACTGAAGAAGAAATAAAATTATGTAAGATTCTACTTACAGAAATGTTGGACTTCTTTGAAGCTGTACAAAAATGAAAGTGGTGATTTAAAGGTGATGTGTTTTTCAGTTCTGAGGAATAAATATATTTTATGCAGATCTAGTTAGCCCATAGAGCAACAATAAAACAAACAAAGACCCCAAACAAAGATCAATCCAGATTTTGTGATCTTCACAATTCTGAATAACAAGGTAAAGATGAGTAGCAAACAACTTACTAGCTAGTTAATTTATTGTTTTGATAGGATTCTAGAGGAAGAAGTATCCAGTAACAGGGAGGTAACATTAGAAAAAAGTGGAACTCATTTAATAAAATCTAAATTGAGGAAGTTAACAAATCAGCAAAACCAATTGATTCAGAAAAGAAAAAAAAGAAAGCACCTGAATAGTTGAAACAAGTAGTTGTAGGACTACTTTAAAATGTTTATTTTATTAGATGTATGTAGAAATCCACAATCTGATTTACATCAATATTCTTGCCAGTCAGCTTGTATGGATTTTTTCAAACAGATACTAGTACTAGCTGATGCTCACAAACTGCATACCTTAGTACTAGAATTGTCAGAATTTCCTGTGATATTGGTGGGAGCTTTTCTTGAATAAATTGCTTTTTAAAGCACCTTCCTTAGTCAATGAGCAAACAGAAAGTACATGTTATGCTAGTACGTGTATGCAACAGGAAGCAAGATCAGGTCCTTGGACTGTAAGTCCTTTGGGGCAGAAAACTTCTTATCCTGTGCGTATTGGCAGCATCTAACCAATAACATCATTAATAATAAAAGAAATGGAGAGGGTAGATTACGGCTTCCTCATGTAATTTTGATGTTTTGCTCTATCCTTCGGCATTTCTTTATAATTATAACTATCATGATCATTGCCAAAGAGTAATGAGATTTCTGTACGCATTCATCTTTCTAGAAATGAAGGTGCAGATTCACCAATTCTGCTGATGGCACCCCATGCAGCCTTGGCTTTGGGTGATCTGCCAAGTGGGGAAGGTGGACAGAGGTTTTTGAACGTTGCTCTTAATAGAAGATCCTTAAGCACTCCAAGTTGTACAGTAGTGCTTCAAATCCTAAGTATTCCATTTTATTTTAATTGCTCACTTTCTTTTCTTTTAATAAGATAATTAAGTGGTGAAAAAGAAACCAAATCCAAAATGTAAACTGGTGGTAACTTGTAACTACTGCTACTGTAATTCCATCCAGCCATTTTTTAGCATCATCTTTGAAGGAGCAATAATAACCCTGCCTATTAATTGTATAAATCACAGTGTGGACTCTGACAATATGTGGTTCATCTTAACTTTGTATTTCAAATGGCAGTATCGTTGAACTATCCTGTTCAATGAGATAAATTTGCCTTTGACACTAAATCCTAAACCCATAGAGTACTGTGTATTTCATATTTTAAAATGAGGAAAAATCCTCAAGTTATCACCTTACATGACATCCTATGTTTGCTCTAACATTATTGTCCTTCAGTCAGGTGAATTAACTGACACTGTTCAGGGAGGATTATATGCCAGAAATCTCAGTACGAGGCACGGTATCCTACCATACTGTGGTAAAAGAGAATGTGAACAAATCTGATGAAAACACCCTTACCATACATAAGCCAGGCAGACCTAATAACAAATGTTCGTTCATCATCTACTTCAGTATTCTGCCCCAGAATAACTCTCAATGGATGGTGAGTAAAGGCAAGAAGTGTTTTCACCATCCTCAGCTGTCTCCAGCCATTTATGGTGCTAGTGCCTCTGACTTAGGTTGCATATGGAAGAAGACGCTGCACACTCCCTGATTGTTACCAACCAGCATTGACTCCACCCCCAAGTGAATTCAGTGAGGCTGTTAAGCCCTTGGGTCCTGGCAGAATACAACCTTTCATCTGTTTGAAACAACATGGTTTCAATCAAAACAGTGGAGGACAACTGTCCAGAGAATTTTTACTTCAACAGGCTGACTGACTACCTGAAGAAGAAGTTGCCAGTACAAAATGTACCATATTTTAATTAATTAATAAATATTGGGGGATCTGCCAAAAATAATGAAAAAAAAGTACAGATGAAGCTCACTCTTCCTTTTAATACCCTTTCTGCCATCCTCTCAGTGTCACAGTCATCAGTCTACCATTTGCCCTGCTGTTTTTAATTCCATGTGATAAACACGATAACAAGTTTGAGGACCCCAGTCCTTCTTGGATCATGATCACAGAAATCCTCCATGAAGGGAGGGAGAATTAGTTCCAAAGATTAATGTTAGCATTTTGCAGACACTCTGAGCAAAACCATAAGCCGGGACCCACAGGCCACTGAAAGGCATTGTGAAGTGAAAATCTGGGTGATTGCCTTCTAAGTGATTTTAAGTAAAACATTCATTTCCTCTGACATAGTCACTTAGCTGCAGTTTTGTTTACATAGGATTCTTTGAAATGCTCCCCACTAACCCCTTTACTTTTTTAATCTTAGTCCAGTTTCAGCTTTGTTCATTAAAAACCCATCAATGAACTATTGTGTTTGAATTCTGACTTAAACAGGCCACTTGGGGGTACTGTGCTGTAAAGCCAACACAGCAAGCAACATTAAAGAGGCAGACATGCCAACACAGCAAGCAACATTAGAGAGGCAGACATAATCTCATTCACAGCTTAAATTTGCAGAAGGACACCTGGAATATAAATGTGTCTGGATAAGACTGGGGTTTTTGTGATTAATTGCCAGCTGTTGTCCACAGGAGATAGAACTATGCTGTGAAACCAGGAGAAAGCATTCCTTGGGGACTCCACTGTTCAACTTCAGATGTACTGGTGTAAGAAGGAGGATAGTGAAACTCACAGGAAGAAGTAGATCTTTTCACAGGAAAATATTGATACACTATTTATTTGCTCTCTTGTCATGCCTATTCCCAATTAAAGGCTTATGCAAGGTTGCAACCTGGCTTAATTGCCTATGTTTTCCCAAAGTTTCCTTTCAGAAAGTATACCTTGCCTAACCATGAATTCAATTAATCACAAGCTGTGCTATTTAAGCATATAAATGTGGCAAATGTCTGCTGAGCCACAATTTGTGGAGTATCGTCAGCTAAAACAATAGTTAGCTTAAACTGTCTCTTCAAATCTAGCCTGAAAACTAACAGATAGTAACTGGCAATGTTCAAACAGTAACAAATTTTGATATGTGGTTTTGATTACTTCAATAAATACAGAAATAGTAAAATTGCCTAATATTTCACAACTCTGTAGTGCTTCTCATTTAAATGTAGCAACTTTATATTGTGGCAAAATAGGTAACTGATATTTCAGAATTATCCAATTTATTAGACATACAAAAAGAAGCTGAAACGTCACATCAAGTAATATACGGAATCATAAATAATAAGATTTAAAATTTATCATATTATCAGAATATATCTATCCTTTTCTGTTGGCCTTTTAATAAAACAGTTTTTTTAAAAGAGTATTTACTAATCATGCATTTACAAGAGCTAATGCGTAGAGATCAAAAGCGACCACATGATTTCAGAAATTAAATCCTATTTCTAGCGGAGTCTTACTTATCTAAGAGAGTGGGATATAAGTTACTAAGTAGCAGTGTCTTAAAAATTTATCTTTGATAGTTTTCAGTATTTTAGACAGTAGTTCCAACTGGGTATTGTGCTGGGTACTATCCCTTTCAAAAGCAAACTCAGACTCTCTCTGGTTAAAGACTTAACACTTTTTCATGTGTGAAGCTGCATAATAAAGATCAGGCACTCCATTACCTTGCTCTAGTACGATGTAAGAACATAAAACTTGAAAGATCGTCTTGAAACATTAAGTCTGGACCCTTTTTACTGCAAATAGTCTTCTTCTGTCCTGCCCTCCATAAATACATAAGCTTCCGCTTAAAATTAACTTGGCCTTCCTTATCCCTACAGGAAAATTCCTCCAAAATCCTATTCCTCAAATTCTTAGGAGTATAATTTCCATTCTGCATTTACTCATAACAAGTTTGCACTCATTTGCTTTTCCTGCATGTATACCTTATCCTCATCAATCTTTCTGATATATTCACAGAGGTCAAAAGCTGGGGATTTTAAAGTCACGTTGGATGTGTGAAAAATATCTTAGAAACACCTTTAGAATTATGTTAACCTTCAGAAAGATTTGTAAAGGTCAGATATTGCAGACACTGAAGATCTGAAAACTAGTTTAGTTCCAGCTGTATGCACCTTACCTAATTAGAATCAACATCAGTGGGCAAATGTAGGCAAAAAAAAATAAGCTTTTTCTGCTCAGATGCTGAGTAGATCCCTTTAATTAATCTCTTTAATATAATAAATTCAAAAGGGCAGTATTTTTTTCAATGGTTTTTCAGTGGGTAGTCATTTCTGTTTATTTTAACAGTTATTGGTAGATTTTGTGATTTGGAGTAAATTTCTCTTCAATGACTTACTACTTCTTTAACCCTTTGCCAACAAATATGTGTGTATTCTGGATTCTTCTTTATTTTCTGTACACACAGCCAGAATTTCTCACAGATGTCCCTTAGTGTTTTCATTTCATTATGAATTTTATTTTGTACTCTGAGACTATGAATACATCAGAATCTTACTTTTCTCTTTTTGCAAAACAAAACTTCTATCTTAACCACCTTAAAAATATATATATCTTGGGCTCAGTCAGTGGTTACCTAAATGAATGGCTTCCAACAAGTCTCAGGGAAAAAATCTCAGATCTACAGAACAGCTCAGAATGAATTGCCCTTCCTATTTTCTAACTCCTGGGAGTATACATCTAGAGAAATTTTTTGGGGTTGGGTTTTTTTTTTTTTGTACTTTTCATATGAAAGCCTTTTTTCTAGACACTTCACAGTGACAGCTGAAGAAGGGGGAGATTTCAGCATAAAGTAGCTAATCTAACTAAAGATATACAAAATTGATGACCCAGATAACTGGGCAGGCTTGACATGCTGGCAATTTTGCAAATGATTGTACTTTTATTATTATGAAACAGGCAAATATTTTAGAGCTTTTTTTCAAACCAAAATAAGCCTGGGACCTATGCTCTGAGTCTCTCTTGTTCTGAAGTCAGAGAGAGCAGGGTGACCTTGTGTTGGACATGAGTAATAGCCATAAAAGTGTTATGCGTAAGTACACTGCTTCAAGAGAAGACTGTTAATGGCCTGTCTTGTCTCTACAGTCAGCAAAACTGTCTTTAACAGGAAAGCAAGAAGTGGATTTTGAAAGCAGACTGAGATTTACTATTTACCAATAGTGTCCCTTTTAAACAGAGTGGTGTAGAAAGGAGGAGAGTAGAAGGATTTAAAAGTAGAGAAAGACTGAATTGTATGAGATTTCTAGGGCATTTTTCATAGGAAATGCTGAGATATTAAAGAGATTTAAAATCAGAGATGGGTAAAATATATGCCAGAAATAGACAACCCCACCTGGTTTTTAAATTATTTCTTTTAAACTGTCGTCATTTTACTGACATTTTATACACATAATTTATTCATAAGTTTTCAGAAAACCAAAATTATATACACATACCTTGTATGCAGGGGATCTGAAAAGAGAAAGGAATATATTCATGATGGTTTGACATGTGCTTTCTAAATGAGCAAATCTAACATGCAGGGTCAGAGCTCTGCAGTAAAGTCTCCATTTGGAGCTACACAGAATTGTTTGCTCTTACTTTATACCTAACACTACCCGTTACTGAACAAAGCAGAATGCTTGCAGTGTTGGGCTTAACCAGTATTACTGATGGCAGAGTCCTTTCACAGTTCAAAAAATTACTCTTACAACCAGGGTGCCAGCTCTCCTGAGGGCTGGAAGGGTGGTTAGCAGCCCGAGTCTGCTGCTGTCTCCTACAGACCGGGATGAACCAAGTTGCTTCCAGCAAGACAACAGGAATTGATAGAAAGCACCAAAGGGGCAATCCTAGTGCCTACCCTTACACTCTAAATCAAAGGTATTTCACTACTCTTTTTACTGAGCTGATGGGAAGAAGGCAAACAGAAATGCACAGAGAGTGGCTGAACACCTGCCATAAGAGCACAGGGCTTGGATTAACTAAAGAGTGAACGAATCTGAACTTACATGTCCCCACCAAGCTGAGAGCTGCTGCTAGACTTTTTTGCTCTATTTTGCTTTGGTCTCAAGATAATTGTAATGGCAAATGGGTGCCCTGCTAGACTGAAGCCATCAACATCCCTTCAGAGATGCCAGTTTGTAGGGAACCTTTTGGGTAAGAAATGTCTGTGAATTAGCTGCTGACAGTTTAGGGAAAGTTTTGGAATTGAAGTTCACATAACAAGAGGCAGCTGCAAGATGGTTTTGAGAAAGTTTTGTAGCTGAAGGTCAATAACATAACAAGAATTAGATAAACAAGATGTTGTAGTTAGGTGTGAAGGAAGAGAATTTTAAAATAAAAATATACTATCTATCCAATAAGAATATAGTGTTAGGCGTGTGAAGAGTTTTGTAACCAATCAAGTATTAAATAATCGTGTGCATAACTGTATAAAAGACACCGGGCTAATAATAAAGTTGGAGCTTCCTTATCGTCATATTGGTGTGTGCGTGAAGTCTCCCAGGTGGGTCTTGCATGTGGAACTACAGCAGTTTACCATTTGTTCAAGATGAAGGCTACAGAAAGCATAGCTTGGGTTTGATCACTCTGCTTTTGGCATAAGGGGGGGGTGTACCTTTTGCCAAAAAATTCCCAGCACTCAGGAATTTTAGGCAGATTTCTAGTTCTCTGGCAATGAGGTAGCCACAAATGAGTCACCAAGTATGTTTTTACGCCAACACAGAACAGAATGCAAAGGCTTTCAGGGCTTGCTGGTAGGTTGTGTTTCCCACTGGATGGGTGCTCTAGGCACTGTGGTTCCCCAGGATACACAGTGGCTTTGCTGTGCATCTGAATGGAGCTAAAGGTACAGGGCAAACAGAGCCCGGGTTTGCCTCAGGCTGCCTTGCCACCCAGCTCATATTGCCCCAGCTACAATCATGTAGGGATCTCAGGTTGGAATTTCATTTATTTCAGAAGGGAACCTCAGCAGGGAGTTTTGTTTTTTTGGGGAAAAAAATAATAATAGTTAAAAAAAAATCTCGGCTTTACAATGTGTTTCCCTCTACTGAGCCAAACTCAATGTTACGCTGAGCTTAAATCTCTCAAACTCTTCTTTTAAGGCACAGGCAGTGTGAGCATTTGAGTAAATTTTGCCACATGGGTTTGTTATTTTACAATTAGTGTTTTGCAAATTACTTGCAAAATTTTGCAAATTGCAAAATACTTTGTGTATATAGGAAACAAGGTGTTTCCATACAGTTTTTGGTAGCCTATACAGAATATAACATGGTTTTGTTTGCACTGAGAAAGTGTTTGTCAGGGTCAACGTGATGTTCTGAATAGTAACTGTACTCTTTCAATAACTTTACAGTAAGTTCATAAGTTGTCATTCATCCTTCTAACTGTAGATGGTGCACCCACAGAAGGGCACAGCAGGTTTTATCAACACGAATTTCCTTATGCATGTCAGAACAAACAATTTGATGTATCATGATGTATACTTTTGTCCTCTTCTCTGGCCACTCCTGTTTCTGTGAACACAGGAAAATGTACTTCTCCATTGTACTGGACCACTGTACGTGGTGAAATGTACTTCACTATTCCCATTCTGCTGGGAACTCCACACAGTGGAGAAGAGGCAGTCTAGGAGATTCCTAGAGTGTATAGAGGATAATTTCCTGCTCCAGCTGGTAAATGAGCCCACCAGGGATGGGGCCCCACTAGACCTTCTGCTCACAAAGAGAGAGGGGTTGGTGGGAGATGTGGAGGTCGGAGGCCATCTGGGGCACAGTGACCATGAAATGACAGAGTTTTCAATACTTGGGGATGCAAGGAGGGCCATCAATAAAACCTCTGCTCTGGAGGGCAGATTTTGACCTGTTCAGAAAACTAGTTCAGAGTGTGCCCTGAACACACAAGAGAAGTCTTGAACACACAAGAGAAGGCTGTCCCAGTCTGCCGATAGGTAAGCCAACAGGGAAGATGACCAGTGAGGCTGAACAGGGAGATTTTGAAGGAAATTAGGGCAAAAAAGAGAGCCTACCAATTATGGAAAAAAGCTTCTCAGGAAGAGTTTAGGAATATAGTTAGGTTTTGCCGAAAGAAAATCAGAGAGACGAATGCAAAACTTGAACTCGATCTTGCCACCTCTGTTAGGGATAACAAAAAGTCTTTCTATAGATACATTAATAGCAAGAGGAGGGACAAGGAAAACCTCCAGTCTT
>VYXB01007861.1:786534-809188 GCA_013397135.1 Pachyramphus minor | reverse complement strand
AAAAAAAAAAAAAAGAAGTATCAGATACAGCCAAATGCGTCAGGCAGATGTGGCTGGAGAAGCTACCTGAGGTGCCAGCTGGATTTATACTAGCATTCTTGGAAAGACTGAAGACACGAATGGCTGCTTTGAATTTAATCTATGTTATTTCCTGCCTGCTGGCATTACTTACAGGACATTTGCTGTCCACTCTGTTGTGCCCTTCAAATGCTGTCGGTCCGGTTTTTTTCTCCCCTATAATTTTTAAATTAATTTGTAATATAAAATTTTCATTAAATTATACAATAATATTAAATTATTACCTTAATCACCTGGCTCCAAACACTTTGGTCTTAACCAAAGAGAGACAGCAGTTCATGGTAAAGAGTAAAGACAAATGGTTAACACATTTTAAGATACATTTTTGGCAATAAAATAAATTTGTGAAATAGTTTCTTACTTTTTTTCTGAAACAAAGCTCCTTGCTAGAGCTACTAGAATGTTTCTGTGATACCAATGCCCTTATGAAGCTTATTTGCAGTCTCACATTATATTTATATAATATGAGTCTTGCTAGTGACAAACAATACAATTTATCAAGAAATTTTATTTACAAAAACCAAATCTCTAAGCTTTACACTAAGATTGGTGGGCTTGACCCTAGTCTTACTGGCCAAAAACTTGCCATAACTAGGAGGGAATTAACAATGTGTGCTGTTGCCAAAATGCACTGGAAATATGGAGACCACAGAATTTGAGGGTTTTTATAAGGACTATGTACATCAGCTTATGAAGATGGGAGGATTAACGCATCCATGTGCAGGGATGCATATATATATCTGTGTGCATATGCTTACATATATATATCTATGGCATGTGCTTAATGCATGTGCATTTTGGATGTGTGCATTGCTTACTAAGAGACATGTTATGCACAGATTTGGATGGTGCTGAGTGTTGCACCCTGTGTTTTGTTTCATCACTTAAATAGTTCTGTCACAGGCTAATAAAACTATAGCAGTTTTGTTCTTGGTTGGGTTTTGGGGGAGGGGGGTTTGTTTGGTTGGTTGGTTTTATGTGTTGGCTTTTTTCTTCTTTCCGGTATTTACTTTACGGAATGGTTGAATTCCAGTGCTTTGCAGTCCTGCATGGCCATATTCTCACTCCTGCCTACAACCTGTCAGGTCCTTACCTATCTTTTTTTGATCTGATAGCTCATCCAGAAGCAGCACGCACTGGGGCTTGGTGAAAATCGCAGCCACACCAACTGACCAGCAGCTTTCTGTGAGCTTACTGCCCTGTTAGTTGCTGTTTCTTGGCTGCTGGGTGAGCCTAAACAGAACAACCCAACTTTGATGGATCAAGCAAGCTGCTCTGTAGCCTGAATGAGTCCCCAGAGCATCATTTTGTGCAGGCTGGTTGAAAGAGCTTAATATCTTTGAAAACTAGATGTCTGTCAATTTCTTTTTAAACTGTCCAAGGCACTCCAGGGTACCAGTGAGGGAGACACAGAGACAGCATAACTGCCTAAGCCTTGTTTCCTCAGGAAACCAGGCTAAATGTGTGCCTAGAGATATTTTTAACATTGCAGACTGCTAAGCAGTCCTCAAGATGGGGAAAAGAATTACCTACACTACATATTGTTTGGAGGAAGATTTCACTGTGCAAAATGAGAAGAAAAGTAAAAATCCATTCACTGCTGTAAAAAACAATGATTTTGGATTGAAAAGGAGTGCCAGTGCTTTCCACAACTTACATTTGAATGAAATCAGCACCCACAACTACAAAAATTGTAAATGGCTATTCATTTTAAATGCTTATAAGACAGTTCATAGCAATAGCATGTCTCTTGTTGAAGCAAGATTAATTTTATTAGACCTGCTCAGAATGTTGTCCCATATAAATTCTCTGTTATGTGTTGTGTTTCTGTTCTCTTCCAGAGATATTTACAGATGCCTCCCATCTCTGCAAAAGTATCTGTGCACTACTCTCTGTGTAGCTGGCCTAATATTTGGTGAGTTTTGCTCATGACCTTCATCACACCCTGTGTTCTTAGTTGAAGAGAAGACTTATGTATCTTGAATATGAAATACAGATTAGCAATTATGGATGAAAAAGTATTATTTTTCTTTGTGTGAGAGATTATCCAGACATACTGTCTCAAGAACCTGTAATGCAAATATACACCTGTTACCAAAGGATGAATAACAACTGTCAAAAGATGGTGAGAGGGTAGGATTTAGGCATATACTGAAGATACTGCCTTCTATCTTCATAAGTTTGAAAATGTGAACAGTCTAATTGATGTTAATGAAATTATCTGTAAATTTACAGTTGTAGACCTGCTAAAGAAATAGAATTGAGGCCTATTTGATCTTACCTGGGAAAATATTCCTAACATGAACTAATGACCAGATCATTACTTCTGGAATTAAAGTATAAGGTTTAGAAATGTGTGTCAATCTGCTTTACCACTAGGAAAGAATTTATTCTTTTTTATTCTATTTCATCATATATTTACATTCCAGAAGGCACAAACTACTTTTCTTTCTAACAAGATCACTGTTCAGAATAAGGTCTAAACAGCACAAAACCAACTCATTGCAAGAGAGGGATAAATTAGCAGGCCCTGCTGTTTCCACAAGATCCTGATTTTCATAGGGGACAGCCTTGAGTGAGTCCTGTACCAGGACTTCACAAGCTGGCACAGATCCCAAAGGCAAAAAGGTGGTGGGGGGAGTGATAATACAGAGAGTGTATAAATTCTCTCCTTTGCCAGCCTGCACTGCTTTGTCATTAGGATGCTCTCTGGCACTGTTTTGCCTGAGGACAGCTTGTGCTTTCCCAAGCATAATTTGGGGGATAGCAAATTACAGGAACTACTCAAAGAGAAAGGGAAGACCCCAGGGTGACTGTCCTGTTTTAGGAGATCTAGCTGGAGACAGGAAAATGAAAGTTTAGATGTATGTACTCAACCCAGGCTTTGCTACTTGGCTTTGGAGCCCTATCTCATTTAGCAATCAAACTTATTTAACTGACTCAGCAATCCAAACTAAGCCTCTGTGTCTACACTTGGACAATTAATAGTGCATGATAGTACTCAAGCCTGCTGTGGACGAGCTGACACAGGAGAAGGCCATTTGTTTGCAGAGAGAGACAATTTCAAATTCAAAGGCACTAGCTCAGAAGGATTTGCAGAAGCAGACAAGAGCTTGCAGAGCAACCCAGTAGTTCCCCTGGGCCCTATAAATATTCTACCGTCATCCACACATTCTGCGGATAGATCACAACAGAAACTGTGCTGCAGGCACTGAATCTGTAGATGCAGCATACAAAGTGAAGCCTGGTCATTTTATTATGGAGCTAGTAGCTGTGCTTTTGGCTGTTCCACAACTCTGGTTGAGCAAAAGACACAGGAGTTCGCTCACATTTGCAGTGAAAGTTGTATTGTCTTGGAAATACAAGGAAAGGTGATAGAACTCTTTGGAAATTATGTCCCATCCCGAGTTGCCTGTAAGAAATTAATGGAAATGTTTCTTTCCTTTAGTATGTTGGAGTATTTACATTTGATGAGAAGATTCCCTTCCATGAATAATTTCATTTAACTTTGAAATGTATTTACTTTGATATACATTCTTTGATACGAATTCTTATGTGTATTCAGTAGAATGCATAAACAAAGAGATGAAAATACTTTATTTAGTTAGCTGATCTGTTAGGATATGGAATAACAGATTTCTCTGAGATTCCACCTGGCTTTTTGTGGGTACACTTGAGGTACATTTAGGCTCTCTCCTGTTCATGTTTTACCTGCTGCTTTATGTTAGATATCCATAGTCTAATTCCCATGTGATTTTAACATACACATGGCCTCTAGATTATTGGTAGACTGAATAGATAATGCACCATTTCAGCAGTTCTTTCACATTCATTCTATATGCCAAAACAGAACATCACAGTCTACAACTTCCTTGCAAGGGGAAGAGGAGGGACAGGCACTGATCCCTTCTCTGTGGCGACCAGTGACAGAACCTCCAGGCCTGGAGTTGTGTCAGGGGAGGTTTAGGTTGGATATTAGAAACAGGTTCTTCACCCAGAGGGTGGTTGGGCACTGAACAGGCTCCCAAGGGCAGTGGTCACAGCACCAAGACTGATGGAGTTCGAGAAACATTTGAACAATACTCTCAGGCACATGGTGTGACTCTTAGGGATGGTAATTACACATTCTGACAGTATGCTTGTGAGTGCCAGTCCTTTGAAGTAGCACCCTGCCTATCTATCGAATCAAAGTTTCCAGGCTTCCCAGGTAATAGCATTTAGACCTCTCTTACATGTAAAACAAAGATAAGTAGAAGCAGCCTTGTGGCACTGTTTTCCAACCAGTTTTGCAACGGGAGAAAATAAGCAATGTACTACATCTGCTCATGGGCATCCTCTTATTTGTTTCCTTCCCACCTTCTTTCTGTGGCCACCATCTCTTTCTCATCCTCATCCATTATTCAGTGATACGGTGCAGCTGCCGCACAAAGTGCATTAATAACTTGAATTTTGCCCATGCTCAACAGATTGAACTGGGGTTGTTTCCATAATAAGCTCCTGCTATACGGAGGGTACAACAGGAACACTGGAACTGGCTGAAGGCATGGCATATTTGCTTGAATTCCCCATCCTACACCAATATTGCTAGGGACAACTGTTGCCTTACCTACCTGGAAAGGTACATGATGCTTTATGTTCCTATGCTTTTAAAGTGTTTTCCCCCCCATTTTTATCTTCAGGCACCACAACTCCTATCAAATATAATTTCAAAGCAAATTAAGTATTTTTGTTCTAAAATGTAAAAGATCTTCAAGTTTTAGTCAAATATAGATTCACGAATTAATTTTTTTAATATATTTTAAGATAAAGGTGTTTAAAATTATTTCCTTCTTCATTTAAATGCCAAAAGCTAAGGAAGGCTGCTTGTTTTTCTCTGTTCTCTTGGTTATCGCTTGGGGGTTTTTGTGGGTTTTGTTTGGTGTTTTTTCCCCAGTTGTAGTTGATGGCATCTTTAACATGCGAAGAAATTATCAAGAGCAAATTTGGGCTACTGCTTTTGTTGTTTGTGTTGTCATCTGTTACAAAAGAAGAGAATTGCTCTGAACTCATCTTTTGTCAGATAAAAAAGTTGTTTACAATGTTTTGTGTCTTGCTTTAATTGTGCTGAGAAGACATGCTTACAAGAAACATATTTTTATTTCCATCTATTTGTTGTGACTACCAGTATAGTATTTACCTAGTTATTTACAAACAAATTTTTCTTGATAAAGAAATATTTATGAAGACAGTGAATTTCACATGATTTTTATATGTATTAATGATACCACAATTTGCAGTTCCTTTCACTAGGGGAATTATTTTCATGTAAGTTGGAAGATACTAGCAGTAGGAGCTGAACGCAACTGCATTTACATTTAAACTTTTAATCCATAGGAAATTATTTGATACCACATACTAATAGTTCAGGGTGTAACATAAAAATATTCGTAGCAGTTACTTCCTGTTACTGAGTACTTACTGACTACCTTTCGCTGTGTTTCGGTGGTACTGGCAATTATCTAAGTTACAATGAATCTAGTTAAAAGATCTAAGAACTGTAATTGGTAAATCTTCAATAACTATATAATGTACTTCACTGAATATGGAAGACACAGTGTTCTGGGTACAGTGTCTTTGGTAGTGACATTTTTTTTTTTCTTTTTTTTTTTCACATCAGCCTATTACATTCAAGGAAGGCTCTATACATCCGGTGAAGTTTCTTTGCAGATCTGTTAAAAGACTGATACAAAAATTACTCTTTACACTGATAAATAATTTGAGATTGATTAGATATATCGTGAAAGAAACAGTGAAAATAACTTATTACCTTTATTATCTGTGAGTCTATCAACAAGTTAGCAGAAAAATAAAGTAGGACCATTTTTTCAGCATTGCATTTTAGCATCACAACATTTTAAAATGTGCACGTACACCATTTTGTCACTAAGAACATCATAATGGACACAGAGTCAACCATGTACAAAACTTGGACTTTCTAGAGCACACAGACGTCTGACAATATGGTGGGAGACTTTTGACCGTAAAGCCAAAATATATATATATTTATGTGTGTGTTTATATATATACATATGCGCATATAAAACCACATACATAATGTGAGATACCTCATTTTAAAATATAGTGGTGTTTCATAAACAGTAGGATAAGTGGTTAAGTCCCTTCTCCTTTGAAAAGAAATCAGAAAAATAATCTCAAACTTTTGCTGTTCATCAGGGTCAGAAGAGGAACTACAACTGAATTGCTATTTAAAAAAAAAAAAAAAATCAGAAAAAAGGGGGACAGAACTTGAGTGTATTTTAATCTGGTTCATTGCTAATCTTTCACTCATGAGTACAAAACAGTATGAGTGAGAAGTGTACAATGAAGACTCAAGACAGAAACATAAAAGAACTGGACTACTAAAGAATACCATTAGCATGAGATTGATAAACATGACTGATCTCCTACAGTTACACTAAAACTCTTAAGTAAGCTGATTAATCAGTTTAAGAATTTAAGAGTGTTGTCATGAATGTTAGTAGGTACATGTTTTTAAAATATCAATTTGTCTAAAAAAATATAGTATTTATGCATTCTTTCAAGAATAGCTTTACTCTAAATACATATTCTTCAAGTGCTTCTAGAGACATCTGTTACAACACAATTTAATGCAATGTTAAAAAATGTATACTAAGAATTCCAGATGAAGTGGTGTTCAACAAAAAAACTTGTTCTTCTCACCTTTGTCTTACTGAAGGAAAAATGAATGGAGCATATGAAAATAAAATAAAAAAAAAGATGTATAATGGAAATATAAGATATGTTTATTGTTAAAAAGTATCTGAAAATGTTAATCCAAGTTATTTATTGCTATGTCTTTTACATCGTTAAAGTGGGAATAAACACCAACCTGCAATAAAAGTTATGCTTGCCCTCATGCAAACTTTGCGTCTCAAATATAAAAGTAGATTAGATGAAGTAAAATTAAGAATAACAATCAGGAAAAAATATGCTAGTTTTCTCACGTCTTAAAACTGAGAGGCAAGTAAATTTGAATTGTTTAATGATATTTTTGAAATACGAATTAAATTTAACAAACCAATTTTTTTACCCTCTACTCTCGGAGGTTAAAGGACATTGATATTTTAAGGTCTATTTTCATTCTGCTATATAAAATAGCATATCTATTATTTTATTATCTAGATTTCTAGTAATAAGGACAATTAGAAAGAATAAAGTCTGGAAAACCAGCTGCTTTTAACACACAAACTTTATTTTCCAAAACCTTTTATTGGTTATGAGCCTGCCTTGATGTCTTGTGCTACTGCATCCAAATGTTTATTAAAAAGCTAAGTCATTAGATCACCATGTTTATTCACTTGCTAGAAGTTAAAATGGGGGCAAAGGTAGAAATTTTAGGAGATGATGAAGAGTGTGTCAGGCAACAGCATTACTCTGAAATGTATGTGATTGATTCTTTGAAGATGTATTCCTTATAACAGTTTAAATATAAAGGTTATCTTGAAAACCGTCTTCTGGACTTAAAACTGAACTCGACAGAATCAAACTTGAAATAGAAGAGATGGGAAATGCTGCAAATTATTATAGCATGTAAAGAGTTTGGGCCTCGACAAGCTGAATGAACAAAGGTCAAGAAGATAGAAAAGATGATCTATATTACACAGTAGAAAAGCCCCTTCTTAACCCTGTGATGCTTTAATTCTGTGAAAATTCTAACCAGACTATACCAGAATTCATCTTAAAACAATTCATACAGACAGAAACATACTCAGTGTGAGGTTTTCCAAGAACTGTAACCTTTATTTTCATATGAACAACTGACCTCACCAGCTTCTGAAGAAAACAATCCTTGCTTAATCACTGAATCAGAAATTCACTCTTTTCTCCATTGAAATTTCAGGTTACCCTCAAATGAGCACCTTCAGATTATATGTTTTCTTCTGTCTGTGGAAAACAAGACTATGAAACATCTCACTCCAGTTCTTCTTCCCCTGAAGGCAAAATAAGAAAGAAAAACGTCAAACCTTGATATTCCTAAAAGTGAGGAGTAAATAAAAAAAAAAAAAAAAAATTATAGGAGTTCTATCTACTTCCTAAACAAAACCCCAAAATCTCTCTCATTTGCAGGTAAAATCATTTCATTGTCTCTTGCTATTACAGCTAGATAAATCCTTCACCACATTATTACTTCTCCAGTTTTGAAAGGAACTGAAATCATACATAGTCATTCCACCATAGAAAGAAATAGAAACATTTTAATTTTTTGTGAGTTTCAGTCAGTTACAGTTCAAATCTGTAAGGAAGAGCTAAGTATAAAAAGCTTAGCCATATAATTCATTGATCCCACTGCTTCACTATAGCATTTTAGTAAGTCATTAAAATAAAACTCAAACTTTAAAATGGTGTTTGATTTAGAAGATGGATTTTTAGGAGTTTACAAGAAAATCAGAACTGAAAATGGATAAGAATCTCCATCTTTAGCATTATTTATAAATGTTCACTTATATATATATGTCTATATAAAATGCCTCATCAGAAAACATATCTGAAATATGTACCTATACAGAATAGTCTGGTATTGGCAAAATAGACTATATACTGAGAGATGTCGAGCTTTTTTTAAGTAATAGAGCTTTTCAAATTACAGGAAAGGCTTTTTTGGACCTTTGCAAAACCCATGGAAAGCAGATCTCCAGCTGCCACGTAATGAACAAAACAAGATCACAATGATAAACTGACATTAGCAGCTGCATAGCATGTGTGAATAAACAACTTCTTAATAAAACAAATCCCTTTATTATAAATGACAGAACACATATTTCATTTGTTTCAGCCACATGTTCTCATTCATAGTATTGCTTATAGAACTAAAAAATATTTATCTTATGGATTAGAATGCTAGTTTCTAGCAGATTCCACAGCTTTACATGACGCTAATGAGATGAATTCATAACACTAAATATCATAGCCTCTTTACTACATCTTCACTCAACCCTAGAACTAAAATATTTTTTAAGTACTCTGTGCTTAAGTTTCCGATCACAGCACTACTTTAGACAAAGGGACAGGCAGAGAGAGAGAAAGGAAATAATTAAAAGAAATGAAGGAATGAAAAGAAAAAGAATCGTGTATTCATTCTATGTCTGATTGCTTTTCACTCCTTTAATCTTTTCTAGCCTCACACTTGACCAGTGTTTTGGGAAATAGCAGAGCCCTATTTTGAAGCCTACAGGGTCATTTAAGAAGTGGTAGCTGGTTTCTATCCTTTTCTAGCTACCGACCCCTCATTTCACAGTGATTTTTAGGTTATTACTGGATTATGGACTTGCCGGACACCAGCTGAAAAACTGAAAGGAAATAGTGAACTTGTTAACAACTTTGCAAGACTTTATATAGGCAAAGGAATTGTGTTCACTTCTAAAATATTTTTGTTATTAGATGTAAGGAGGGAGAAAATTTATCAAGATGAAGTCTGCCAAAAAGAAAAGGAAAAAAAATTAAAAAAAAAAGAAAAAAGGAGAAAAAAGGCAACCAAACCAACATTTCAGAAAAAAACAGAAAAAATTTTCCTTCTACACAGTTCACCACGTGGCAGCTAAGACAAGTCCTACAGTAATTTAGCATTCAACAATCAAATTCAACCAATTGTTCTAAACTTGGAAAAACACTTTCATTCTTTCCTCTCCCCTCCCAAAATGAAGGACACAGAAGCAAAACTTTACCTTATGTTTTCCAGTTTATGTTTAATAATTCCAAGACTTGCTCTGCA
Source organism: Pachyramphus minor (assembly GCA_013397135.1). Taxonomy (NCBI): domain Eukaryota; kingdom Metazoa; phylum Chordata; class Aves; order Passeriformes; family Tyrannidae; genus Pachyramphus; species Pachyramphus minor. Next base: position 799,341 of record VYXB01007861.1, on the reverse strand, counting down.
AAAACCGGGTGCATTGTCTGTAAATCATAGAGATCAAAGAGTTTCTCTGACGTGGTGGAGAATCACAAAGAAACGGTGCACAAATTAAAAGAGAGAATGAATAGAAAGAAAACAAAGAGAAGCCATGTCTGATATAAATAATTCCTTTGAAATTTGAAAAGTCTAAAACCAGACTCATGCAAAGGTATTTCTAAGTTACCAAAGATGACCATGATGCTTTAGATTGTACACTGTCACTATACCCTTTGGAGCTCTGAAGTTCTGCATCTGCAGCCTAAATAGTGAAGAAATTAGGACATACAGGAAAAACATCCTCTGAGTCCTGTGATTTCAGTGAAACTAGCTATGGACTAAGCATTGTATGGAGTGCAACAATTATGGGAACTCTGAGTCTGGAGGAACGCCAATTGTTTTCCCGATCTCTATCAAACCAATGCTTGTGACAATGTTAAAAGAATCTATTAAATGTTATAAATTAAAATGAGTAAACTGGCACTTGTTAAAATTTTCCTCTTTCTTGGTTAATGATATAAAATGTCATTATTATGAATTGTTGTTCACCTACTCTTTCACCAGTTTTAAAAAGCTGGTAATGATAGTACTGACATATACAATATCATTTACACCCATCTCTGATTTGTGTCCTTCATTCTTTCATGGTCTAACCATCACCTAGATTAAATACACATGTGCAACACAAACATATTTTTTCATTATATTTAAAAGCTAAAATTATAAAAATATTCAAGAGAAGGGTCTAAAGATACAAACTTCAGTAAATGTAATACTTCGCTATCAGCTAATGCAGACTTCTGAAAAATTGTTCTTAAATGATTATATTTTTTTTTACACTCAACAGAGTTTTAAATCTAGGAGTGAGTTTTAGGAGGCTGGGGAGAGGATATGGGGGGGGTAGTGGCAAAATAAATGTTAGAAGTTTATATTCTGAGTTAAAATTTTCATTCACTCATAGATATTCAGTAGTGAGGATTTTAAGAAATACAAAAACCCAAAATGCTGCAACATAAGGATCATGCAAACTGGTATCACTGCTATGTGGTCAAGATTTATCTTCTGATCTGCTGCAGATACAGAGCTTTCACTACACGTCTTGAATCCTACATCGAAGGCTGTGACCACCACCTGAAATGTCAGGAGCAGATGTGCTGTCTGCTATGTCAGGTTACTCCTTGGAGTCCTAGTCAGAAACAAGCCAGCTAAGAAAGTGCTCACTGCTACTGAAGACAGAAGGAAATATAAATAAAAATTATATCAAAAAAGAAGACCAGTGGAAAGCCAATAAAAAATCATTAAAAAATTCAACACCTTCAAAGCTCAGCTGTGGGACTATCCATGTCTTACACTGGATTAAGTTTTCATTACTATTTAACAATAATTTTTGCTCTGAATTGCTTCTGCAGGGAAGTACATACTACACCATTTTAGTGATTTAATACCTATCACTACTTGCACACTTGCATTGCCAGTAAATAGAAGAATGGATATGAAGAAGACTATCTTTTTTTCTTTATTTCTTGAAGTATCAGCTGCCAGTTCTAATATCTGAGTGTCAATAAGCCCTCATCATAGTGGTGTATAGCATATAGTGCATATGCACCATATGTGGTCATCTGTTACATGGGAATTATCAACATCAAGGAAAAGTTATAAGATACATACGTGTTATTAAAATTAAATACAGATATTCACTGCACATACTGTCTTGCAAGGACTAATACCAAAATACCAAACCTTATGAGTAAGAGAGTTTTCAACAATTATTCGATAGTTGGTTTTTGGTGTTGGTTGGTTTTTTTTTCAAATGTAGCTCTTATAAACATAAAGATGGACAAGGGGGAGGGAAAGAAGAGAGGAAGACAGAAAGGAATTTGACCAAATTCCCTAACTGCAAAGTATCACCCATTAGGAGGCTGTTACATGCTAAGAGCTTTATCCTGCAAAAACAGTACTAATTCTACATCAATAAAACTGTCTGCATGAACGCTCACAGCTGGGTGATAAAAAGGGAAAGAGGAGAAGAGCTGGAGAGCAGTTCAGCCTTTCTTCAGTTGTTTATGCATCTAAGTGCAGCAGCTGGGGACCATTGATCTGGTATGTACCGTATGGGTGCAGGATGTCAGACTGCTCTCCAAGCAAAGAGCACTGCACCGCAAACAGCTGGTTTTACTATCGCATTCATGTGCTTCATTGACTCCATTTCAGTGTCTCTCTCTCCTTCCCACTGAGCCGAATTTCACAGAAGAAAGATGTAATCACAACACTTGTTGTTGTTAAACCATAGATGGTGTAACTAGTCTAAAGTTTACAGAGAAAGGAGAGTAGAGACAACAGAAATACCCATTGTCTCCTTATTTATGTACTTTAGTAAATATTATTTTTTATTATTGTTGAAGGTTGCTAACATCACTGCTATCCCCCACACTCTCAACCTTGGAAGTCAGGGGCATTACAAAAACAGGCAATATCCGAACTCTGTGTTGTTCTGTAAATTTGAAAAGATAATAAAACAGATGTTATGGATGTGCGATTAATTTCTTTGTATTTCACATGTGATATTCTGATAGACTTTCACAATATGAGAGGCATCAAAACTTCACTGCATTTCATGAAATTTTTCCAGAAAAACAAACCGGGAAGAATATGGATCAACTGATCTTTGGAGAACCTTAGCAAGGACAACAGTAAATAGAGTGAAAGTTTCACCTAGGAAAAATCCTTGAGAGCAATAAATGTATTTAAGCAACAATAATTCATTATTTTGTCCTTCACTAAATAGGAAATACCTTGAATTCACTTAGTACCAGAGAACTTCCTGATAGCCTTACACCTGATTTGTTCTCTGCCAGGATGCACAGGGGAAGCCCACGTGAAAGCGTTGAGTATGTTTCTTCACTTAGTACACCTTTGCAGATGTTTAGGTGTACCCTGTCTAACAGGGTGACAGAAAGATGGCTGCACTATACCAGCCACAAGGCAAGGACTTGCGCTTTGGAGGCAGCCATGATGAATTCTGCAAAAGGAATCCAAGAACAGTAAAACAGCCTTGTGTCATATGGAAGACTGAAAATAGTGTACGCCTTGCAGCAGCAAAGAAATACAATCAGTTTGAAAGAATGCACATACATATACAACTATACATTTTGGACAGGAGGGTCAAATCTAGACACAGCAAGTCAAGAACCAAAACTCACAGAAGACTCTCTCATGTGAAAGGAATTTGAGGCATTATGGACTCCCAATCTGTATCTGTACTGGCTTAGGAGCCCGTTTTCAGGCATTGGGCACCCGTTTAGAAATCTAGTAATGTCAGTGCAGTTCTCCACTGAAGAATTCATCAGGCAGCACATCCTTTTGTATCTGTTGGTAAAGAATGTTCATTTGGTATTCCTTTTCCTTTTTATTGGTTAAAATAAGGACATTCAGGGCAAATGTAGTGTTTAGTTTACAGAAGCAGAGCAGATTTCATATGAAGCAGGTATGTAGCTCTCGTGCAAGGAACTTGGATGGCACGTTTTTGTGGTTTGGTTTTTTTTAATGACTGTGACTAATTAAAAATAAATATTAAAAAAAAACCAAAATCAACAAAAACAAACTCACAAGAAACCATAATCTCCCTGAGACACCTCCAGAATTTAAGTGGGCACAAGATGCAAAACCAGGCTTCATGATTCTACAGTGACATAAGAAGTAAAAGCTGGAAAGAGAACAGTCTTAATCTAATCATACGCAGCTACAGAAACTCTGTGTCCCAGCTGTGATCTCAGGAGAACCATGTTAACATAGGAGTGTTGCTAAATGTATGTGTCCCAAATAGCTGAGACCCATGGAGACCAGCCTTAGATAATGAGCAAAAGTTTGCAGTTGCTGAATACAAGCAGAAAGCAGCACAGCTCTACATGTATTTATCCCCATACCACCTATAAAACTTGAAGTGCATTGAACATAACATTTAACTTTGGCTGAACTTGATAAACAACTTGAACAGGCTAAGAAATGCTTAAGTAGCCTCTCCTGCTTTCTCAGCTAACCCACTAATAATTCAAACATATTTAGGCAGCTTCAACTGCACAACATTCCCAATACATCCTTAACTATTCCAGTGCTAAATACTGCAGCAGTGTTTACACACACAAGCCCTGATGCAGTCAGTGATATACAACTCTGGGTGCCTAGCTGCCTAGACCCTTGTGTCAATCTTTGGGCAGGTATTTCTTTTTAGAACAGGCTTTTGCACAAAAGAGGAGTCGAGTATTATACAGTGGTAAAATCACAAAAATCAGTATGATTTGCTTGTTGGTTAATGCCAGGTGAATCTTTATTTNTAAAAGGTTGTTTCACCTTGGTTTTCAGCTCTTCACTCACCCATTTACCATTTTGTCTGGTCCTCCACATTTGCGTATTTTACCACTGGAAGTTTGTTATCTTCTTCTTGAACAGGAAAGTAAGGCAATGACTGTGAGCTTCATAGTGAATGAGGGGAACATGAAAGGCACCAGAGCCCTGTGTGGAACTGTGTCTCAGAGATAAGGAGATTTGTGCAATGCTGAAGTCCTTTCTCAGGAGATATTGCAACAGAGGATGTGTTGCCTGTGAATTTTGACTGTGAATTTTCAGTCCAGATTTGTTCAAAAATTTCCGGTTCATGCTGGTTTGACTTGCTAACATGTACCTAAGCCCATTCAAAATAGTACTGTTAATATCTGGACTGAAATAAAGGACAGTAAATGAAAAGCATAGGATGGTTCCTCCTAAACCGTTTTTTCAAATCTTTCTAACTTTTAGTACTTCTGTTTCTCTGTAGTCAGGTGGAAGAAATTAAGAAGTTTTAAGATAGTTTGTTTGGCTTTGTACTAGAAAGAAGTGGAAGAAGAGATAAGAGCAGACGAAAAGTCATTTCACTAGAGTGCCAAGTGACCCCTGCACTAGATGCAAACGGGCAATGTGCAGTTGACATCAATGCCCAAACTCTAATTGTTACAGCTGATTAAAGTCAGTGACCTTGACTTTTCCCCTAAAGAAAAACTGCAAAGGCAGTTTTATCTGTCCTCACATTCAGTGAGGTGAGTGACACTTTTTAATTCTCTTACCCCTGATCATTTAGAGGGATGTGAAAAATTACTATCACTTGTATACCTTTCAAAAGCAAATCTACCAGATCTGTCTTGGCCAGATGGCCAAGGTGCATTTTATTAAACTGAAAAGTAAAAAATTATTTTTATTACAAGTTACCTTAGTTGCACAATTCCCTAAAATATTGGTGAAGTTTGACCACACAAAGTAAGAGTGGCTTTTCTCTTAGTTGCAGCAGTTCCTGAAATAGAGGTGTACATAAATTTGCTGATGTAGTGGCATAATCTTTTATGTTACTGGCAGATTTTGTGTCATGGTGTCACTGAGAAGAGGGGAAAACAGTTTACAAAAAAAATAAGGAACCCATTTCACCCCTATGACCTTAACCTTCATTCTTTTCTCTCATGCCAGACCAAACTCTCTTGCAGCCTTGGAAATGTTTGTGTAAGTGTTTTCTTGCCATTATTTTTCATTGTTGCATACTTCTGCACTTGTGTAAGGAGAGCTTAGTGACAGATGAAACAGAAAAAAACTGTGAACTACAATAAATATGTATGTCAAAGTTTTCCAAGGGGAAGAAAAGTGCCAAAAAGTGAGGTAAGATTCAGTGATAAGCAAAAAAGCCCTTAAAACACAGAAACTCTAAGATATGTAAAATATTAAGAAAATTATTCTTTTAAGAAGAAAATATTAAATAGGTTTGAAATATATGATAATCACGCTTCTGTTCACGGTAGAAGCTCTTAACTCATGACGATTAGGAGAGATTTCTTCAGCATAAACTGAATTTAGTGGTTTAATTTGTGTTGATCCAGATGAAACAGCAAGAAAGAAGTCCTTGAGAGGTTCATATCAGTCTTTATGTAATTAGTTATTAATGTTGTTATTTTGGTTTTTTCTCAAAATTCCTTGTAGAGAACCACAATATTTTTGTATTTCCTAATATCTACAAGAGTTTATCAGTTTTTATCCATGAGAAATGGGTGAATGATCCACACAGAGTCAAAAACTTTGAAGTGAAAGGATGCCCTTCCCTAAGATCAGCCATGGTTTTTTCCCACTGAGTTTATGTTTAATCCTAGATGGGGATTTTTCTTTTTCCGATATTAGTTTTCTATAATGGGGCACACACTGCAGGATATAGTATGTTATAGAGAAGTTGTGTATGACAAATATCCACCCCTTGGCTTGCTTTCTCTGAAAAATCATTCTAAGGAGTTTCAGTTGCATAACTGGCAATAAATAATGAATAGAAGTGGTGTTCTGGTTGACCAAAGCCCCTTTTTTTGCCAGTTTATTTCAATACTTTGAGTTTTAATTCTTTTACAAATTACCCAGCTCTAATTACTAAAACATTCAAGCTTGACTGCAGATTGGACAACTTATGAGTCACAGTGTTGACAGTAACAGGGAAACAGAAGGTTGTACCTGTGGTTCAAGGACTGGGCAAGGTTGTAGGAAATGCAAATTCTGTTCTTTTTCCTGCCCCAAACTTCCTCTCTGGTCTTTGATAAGTCATTTAAAGGCTTTGTACAAGTGAGCTCAGTTCTAAAATATAATTTAGCCTTTGGAGCTTTTATATGTTTTGTGACAGCAGTGTGACTTACACAAGTAACCAAAGTAAAAAAAGAGTACCTGGACAAAGAGAAGTTGTTTTGCAGACCATCTATAAAGAGAAGCAAAAGTCACATAATTTTTGGACCCCAATCCCATAATTAAACCCATGTGAACAAATCTCTGAGTTTTCATGGACTTTTTTTGTCTTCTATTTTTTTAATTATTTATCTTCAAAGCAGCTACTCAGAAACTTGGGACTCCACTTGTGCTGCTCCAAACTCTGAATCAGGACCATCAATGCACCTTTTTTTTGCTAAGTCATGGACTAAATTGAATTCACCAAGAAAATATCTTTTGATAGTGTTAATGGTGGAGACTACTGCAGAAAGCCCACCAAGAAAACTATTAACAGGAAGACAGAGCACATCAAAATACACTAGTGATGAAAAGAAGATAGTAATGTGGAACAACTTCAGCTCAGATAGAAGGATGGGGTCAAGTGTACTGCTGTAAGATCAATGCAGAAATACCAGTGAATTGCATGGAACAGCCCAGAGAAACCCAGACAGTTATTGTCTATGCTCTGGCTCACTGGGTAAACCCAAATTCCCCAGTGGCCATTCTCCCACCAACAACTTTTTTCTGAAATGACAGTAAGAAAGCTAAATGCTGTCATTTTTCTTCTAAGTGAAATCTGGATGCAAAGACGGAAAAAATCATGACAATAAGAAGTTCACTGAATAATAGGGCATATATATACACACACACACACTGCACATTGCTCTGATTATATACCAGCATAATTATTGTGTTTGTATCTTGTCCCAGAGTACAGGCCCTTTGCTGAAATGAAACACCTAAGAGAAAGCTTGTAATTCATTTCATTGCTTAACTTTTGTTATATTTTGGTGCATTGGCAGCCACCTTCATATCTCAGGCTGAAGCCCCAGAGCAGACTGAAAAGATACTTAACCTCTTAAATCATGTCTCTTACTTTCTGTTATCTTACAATTATAAAATTTCTTGGCAAAAGTATGAGGATGTTAGCATCAGAAGTTCTTGTTTATATATTGTACTTTTGCTTATGGTGAAAATAACAGCCTTTAAATGCAGGTTCACAGACAGGATTCCCTTTTGCCCAAATGTATCAGGTCTTGTTCAGTCAATTCCCAACTCTTTCAACACACTACATGATTTGTCCATTTCCCATTCGAATCTCAATGTTGTTTGTTAAACGCTGGGTGTTACAGGAATTACCTAGTTCAGAATGACCTTATTTAAAATTCAACTCTCTAGTTCCTCGGTAAGAAGAGTATTTCAGCCAGTGGGATGATGTGGTGATACCAGAAGAGGGTTTCCTTTCATCCAATCACTAGAAGTCAAATGTTATGTTGTATTTACCTCCATGTTCACTTTCTGTTCTCTTTTTGGACCCATAGACTTCTTCCTGGATGTACATATGGATTTAGGTTATGTTGTAAAGAGTTTACACACAAGTACAAGAAATAGCTCAAGAAGTAGAAATACTTTCTCATTGAATATGTGATCCCTCAAAAGTATTGTAAAAATTATGAAGCTGTCTAAAAGAACTTCCATCAAATGCATTTTGGAGAACATTTAGCATTTAAAAAAAAAAAAAAAAAAACAAAGAGGAAACAAATCAGACAGAAATTTGGAAAATACAGCCATCTTTTTAGTACACATTGACCTGAGAAAATTCCCTCAAATACATAATTCCCCTAAAAGCTGAATTTGCCAATATTTTCATTTATACTTCCTAGGTTTAAATCATACCAGAATAGAGAACTCTGGAATAGTATTAACTGTACTACTGACTTGAAACTGTATTTCCTTCTGGAAAGCTAAGAATTTTAAAACATGTTTATAGGAAAAGATGACATATTTTCTTGAATTAACTTTTTAGTTCACTTTCAAAATTCACTGCACATTCTGATTATTCAGGATCTACCCAGTAGAAGTTACGCAGTATCTCAAATTAATAGCAAAAGAAAACTTTCCCTACATCTTCAAAAAGAGTAACTGATGGACTCCAAATTTTTTCTGCATTATTGGAAGATTTATTTCTTTCTTTCACAGTGCACATAATAACTGTGAAGCCAAATAGCTGGAAGCCAGGCTAAGTTGTATATATTACACTCCATACGTTATTACTACCACCTCTGTTAACAAAGTGCATTTTTAACTAAATCTTTCTTGTCAAAGTGATATTTCTTCAGGTCTTTGACACAATGTGATCAATGTTCTGCCACCAAAAGAAAAATAAATGCTGAGGTTTTGGGGGATGGTGCCTGGGGAATATTCTTTTTTAAATGTTGATCCAAGTTATCTACTTTTTAGTTGATTTTGGGTTATCATTTTATCTACATGCTAGAAAGCCTCATGGTAATTTGTCAGTAATAATAATACGGTAACACACTATGTATCTAAAATGGCCCTGCAGTGTACCCCAGGAAACAAAATGTATACAATGTTTCCCTTTAATTTTCTGATTACATCATTGTAGGAAGGACGGATATTTATCATTATATAGTGAACAACTACTTCTACTTTTAGGTGGATAAAACAGTACTGAGGGTATAAAAAGGCTCAGAGGTTTACACTGAATTTGGATGCCTACCTAGGAAGCAAAAACACATCTAGAAAATCAGCAAGAAGGGTGTAGCTCTAGATACTGTAAGGAACTTCTTGCTTCTGGATGGGGCACAAACTCCTGGTCCACTTTTTCTGGGAACTTTAGATGAATTAACTGTGGAGGGGCAATGAAAAAAGGTNCAAGGTGACCTCACACCTCTAATTTTGAATGCCTTGATAACTTGCTGTCAACATTAAGACAGTAACATTTCAATGACAAAGGTTCCTTACGGAGATTACATCTTTGGTGAGTTTTTTTCCCTACTTTAATTTATAGATATATTTATCTATATAGTGTTTTTTTCAATTTTTATATATATAATGACAGAACCCTAGAAGAGCTCAGGTTGGAAAGGACACAAAAACACCACCTGGTCCAACATTTCATGGGAAAATTAACCTAGATGAGATTATCAAGCCTCCTGACTAATCATGTCTCAAAACCTCCAGTGATGGGGACTTCACCATGACCCTGAAGAGTTTGTTGTAGTGACTGTTATTCTCACTGTAAAAAGATTCTTTCATTTATAAGTTTATATAATGGTTTACTCTTTCTAATTTATTCTGTGACGTCCTATCTGCCTAAAAGGAAGCTAAGCACAATTAAAACTCTTGCTCACTTAGCTAAGACATAGCATTAACAATAGCTACCACTTAGGAGGCATTGCCTATAACTGCTTATCTCTTTTCCTTATGAGCTTCTGTGTCAGCAAAACAAAACAGAGAAGTCAGAATTTTAAACAACCTCTAGGAGTAAAGAAGTGGGGTATTGCTAAGTTGTTTGCTTATGCTGATCAAATAGTTCCTTTAAAATAAAGAGAAACAAGCAATGTTCCCCATCAGTGACAAGTAAACAGTTTAGGATTGGATGAGCAATACTTCAGGGGTCATATCAGTCATCTAGGAAGCTCTGTCAGGATTTCAGAGAAATGGTGAGAGGTGGGGTTATTATCTGAGATAATAGCCACATACACATTCCTTCACCACAACATTTTTTGCACAAACCATTTCATTTCTCTCTGCTACCTTCAAAAGGCAGCGCTCCGGAGTGCCTCATTTCAGAGAACAACCACACTGAGAGAAGACAGAAGGCACCATCCAAACAATGGAGAGAGGTGAGGGAGAAACCACCTTGAACAGTGGAGGGGCTCAGAGGCCTGGAAGTATAATACAGGAAACTCTAACTTTACTTTGCAGGCAAAGAGATTATATAACTTTATCTGACCTACTGGGGAAAATATTTTTACAAATACTGAGGAAACTGCATTTTGTATGTATGAAATGATTGCTTATTCATTCTGTTCTACTGACTCATCTTCCTTCCTCAAGAGTTGACCGGGCCCTTAAAACTGTAGCAATCCAAAGAAAGAGGCCTGGAGATGTTTACAGTTCCTCTATCCTTTTATTTAATTTCAGTTTGCATTATTTACAGGTTTTATATATGTCTGCTTCAATGTGTGCTGATAAATTTTACAGCCTTGTCAGCCAGTGCCAGACTTTTTTCTCTAAATGTGTAATTCCTGACCCACTAACCTAAGTCTCCAGCCACAGCATGTTTGCTAGGTCTGGTATGACCACAGTTCATGAAAAGACTACCATATCCATGTTTTCTTCCTCACTTCATCAGTAAGAGAATAACACAGCACAGTTCATTAAATAAATGTGAAAGAAAAATATGAGCTGCTTGTACCATGATTTAAGGCTTACACTATTTTGCATGGTTCACATCTAGGTGAATTCCCAGCTAAATTTTGAATCCAGTAAATGCAAAAATTGCAACTGTTTTCATGCTATTTGCCAGATGAACCCAAATAATGGCCGTGGGGGGGAAACTTGAGATGGTGAGTACATATAATTTTAAATCTCAGATACCAAGATCAAAGTAGAAGTCCACTTTGGACAACTGTCCTTAAGGAGTGGGTCATATTCTGATATGATTTTTATTTAAAGGAAAAAAAAGTTTATTATTTTCTGTTCCTAGGATGCTCACTTAAGTTACAGTGTTATCCTATATATTTTCACCTCACTACATTATCAGGGATGCTTCAGGGAAGGTCTGTGATTGGGATTGGTATGGTTCTATTAAAAAAATGCTTAATTCAACATTGACAACTTCACCACATGAGGTCAAGAAGTGCTGACATAATATCCCTACAGGGTTTTTGGATATAACGAAGGCGAAGACAAGAGAATGGAAACAGTATGTAAGACAGATAGACTGAACAAAAAGAACAAGAGACTATTTTGTAGAAGTGATTTCCAGGGTTCAAATAATTACTGCACATCTAACTAAAATCCAATTGTTCTCATCCGTGATCTTTAAGGCATTTCTGCTTCTCCCAAAAATGTTACACAGAATATTTTTGTTTTCTGTTTTATAATCCATTAAATCAAAAACATATGAATGAGGTTTATGCAACGACATATGGAAGTCATTAATGTTGCTTTCGTTCTCAACTAAGTACCCAGTTCTGTACTCCTTAAGAACAACTCTTACTGAAGTCGCTGTGAGTTTTTCTTGCATAAAAGAAAAAAAAAATCGAATAATAAACATAATGATCTGTAGGCTACAAAAATGGTCAGTGACCCCTATGTCAGTCCCTTTTAATAATGGATACTCTTGTTTGCAGGATATAAATTCTCACTATACAGCGAGTGATTGTTTTCTGTTCAACTGGGGACCAATTTGCTTTCCAAAAATCAAATGCAAAACTCCAACTGACTTCTATAAGAAGCAGGATTAAGACTTTTACATAGTTCCTTTATAAGAAATCTTCTGTCTCCACAGGCACCAGCTTCTCAGTTAGCTATAGATATGCTTGAGTGCTCTATCAGTGTCAGTCACACATTTCTTGACAAAGAGAGTGCAGAAAAGCTTACTTGAAGCTTACAAGGTGAAAGTTGCAAAAATCAGACACTCAAACCTCTGTACATTTTCTAAAGAAATGCCTCTACTAGCCTGTTAGGAGATCAATAAACAAAAAATGATCAGATACTTTTTTTTTTCCCCAATCAACAAATGTCTCGAGCACTATTCACTCTGATCTCAACTCAAGCTTATGGAAACCAATGGCAAAAGAAACCTTTAACAGCACTAAGTGGGAGAGGATTCAGAAATATTTTTGCCCTTGTGAAGTAAAAAAGTATAAAAAAGAATTTCATTCGGATTCCTGAGCAAAGATAGAAATGTTGTTACGTGAAGTTTCAAAATTCAAGCATTCTGCATCAAATGCTGGTCATATTCCTTGTTATTCCCTTTGTATTTGTATATTATTCTTCCATAAGTTGCTCATCTTGGTCATTTCTCCAAGCCGTAAGATCTTGGACACTGGAAAATAGAGACGGAAACTGAAGATTAGAAATAATTTTCAGTAAAAAATATTTAATAGTAATATGAATTGTCCTGACCTTCATGAACTCCCTACTCTGTTGAACAACACCGTCTACATATCTGTGATATAACACTGTATATTTGTGAATATATATGTGCAAAGGACAGATTTATAT
>VYXB01007861.1:764635-785864 GCA_013397135.1 Pachyramphus minor | reverse complement strand
GTTCTTAGGAAATTCAATGTGGAATGTCAAAATTTCATGGTGAATTACATATTCTGTTTTCACTGGTACAGCTGTACACCACAAATTGTGAGAATTCCAATGTACATTTCCTTTGAAATTTTATTTTACTGTATTCCTCACAGTCATTTCCGTCACATATCATTCAATACAGTGTTCTTTGATTTTTAATTTTTTTTTTTGAGAATATTTTGTAGGGTTCTGAGAACCTGAATGAACCAGCACTCCTCCTAATGGGCCATAAATGGCTTGTCTTCTCTTCTTTTTCCCCTCAAGTATCTCTCAACTGTGAAAAGGCAGGGCTGTCAAAGCCTACAAATAAATTACTGTTCTAGAGTCAGATTTTAACATAATTCTATGCTGTTGTGTTACATATTTACTTAGATGTGGACTACACAGAAATCATTGGGTGGGAAAAGGCCAACTCAAACAGTTTTCCAGCAACCTTTCCAAGTTAAATCAAAGGAAATGTTCAGGCAACAAAGAGCTCTTTACTTTTGCAACCAAGACTTTACCTTAGGGACTACTGACTAAGATTCCTGTTTCCTGGTAGGTTTTCTATAGATTTTGAAAAGATGTTTTTGAAAAAAACATTTTGAAAAAATGTCAGGAGGATGATCATTAATTTGAATGTAGGTTTTTTCAGAGATGTAGGCATGACATGTCTGTGACCTGTATCCTCTTTCTACTATAACAAAAGGATTTTTTTTTCAGGAACACAACTAGTTAGCAGTTTACTTATCATTTAACTTATTATTAATTGTCAGTAGCATCAAATGATCTTATCTGCAACTGACCCACTTTTCTGACACCGACATTGTAAAAGTCACAGAGCTAATGTTTCCTTATTTTCATTTTACTAGATGGTGAGAAACAGGAGAGGGTGTCCTGTTTCAGTGAATAGAAAGGCAAAATCTCTGCTGATTGCAGTGGTTCCAGAATTTTATCTGTGAAGATCAATCAGATGATAAGAATTGCAGGACATATACACTCCTTGTAGCACTTCATAAAAAAATGCTATTGCACAAAGTTTACTTTTGCTTTACGTAGGATTTTTAGTACATTAGAACATTAACCAGTGTTGAATGTGAATACAGGGTATAAAAACTGTGATTTCTATGCTGTTATTTTGTTTACCTCATATATTCAAAATCGCTTCATGAAAAGTAGTTAGAATAAACATTGGAAGAGAAGGTCTGGAAGTCTCAGAGTGGATGTCCTGTTGTAGCTAAGGAAAAGAAGTAGACTTGCTGATTGGCACAGCATGAGGTTTGCCACATCATGAGTTCTTTGACCCTCTAAAACTGCTGCAGATGAACCGTGTTATCCCTTATGGAAACAAAATTAGGTCCCACAATTGTTATCCAGATGTAGTTGAAGAATCTCTGAGTGATGAAACTGGAAGTCAAAACACAGTCAGATAGAGCTGGCCCACTGTTCAAGTTTGTAGTTATCTTTGTATTTATATACATATTTATGTATAAAAATATCTGCACGTATAAAAATATATTCACATATACCTGTATATGTGTGCCTGTGTGCTCACATATATGCTTCCTGAAGCCCTTAGACATTTGCCTTTTTCAATGATTCTGCTCTTTTTCTCACATGTCCAGGGCAAAGTACTTAATTGTATTGTGTTCTCTTACAGACTAGAGTACTGAGATAGGGGTGTTCTGCTGCCCACTTAAGAAGAAGATTAAAACAACTTAGTTAGTACCCAGAAAGTGAATAAATATAATCACATACCATGATCCTTGTCTCTTGCTTCTACTTTTTCAATTAGTTTATATCCAGTGTCTTTCCTCAGATGTCTTCTTCATAGGAAAAGAAAAACTCACGATGAAGTGAATACTTCATGATAGTAATTTTTACTACAAGCATGGAAAACATTCTATTTCTCATAATTAATGCAGAATTTTTAATGAGTTTTGTAGGTTAAAAATCATAACAGGTGAAGACAGACGGCATGTCCTCTGTGCTAACAAAGACACAAGGTGAATATTCAAAGATGCAATCAGAGAAAGTTATTATATTTTATATGACAAATTCTGTAGAATTACCACGGACAAATGTTGTAGGAATACACATACATATTATGTATGCAGAACTGCAGATAATTTGTCATACCTATTGTGATGCATGACAAACCCATGGATGAATGGATTCACCAACAAATGTTTCCAGTTCTCATAGACTGAGCTGAGAGTACTGTCCAGCTCAACTAGTGGCATGTCATTGCGGTAGCTTATTGCAAAAAATATCATCTCATGCCTGCTCTTAGAATCACACAAAAGCCAGTTAGGGACTTTAGAGAAAAAGGCTCTGGCTTATAGTTCTGTGTGATACACGGAAGTCAGAAACTTTCACAGATTTTCAGTAAATGCAAAAATATGCTTAAATCTATTGTTTAGCATCCTGGTCATAAGCATCTGTATGGTAGCAGAGAATCTACATAGATTATGGCAGACAGTTTATGAGACATATGTTTTAAATTGATTTCAATACTTACTGTAAATGACTTGAATTACTCTGTATGAATTAAATCTAATGTAGTACAGATGTTGGATGTGTTAAAATTACTGTTTTAGGGACAGCAGCCTCCGAGCACATTCTGTCAATGAACCTAATTCACACTCAGAGTTTCTACTGATTGTCAAAAGTAATGGCAGCAATTGTAACTTTGGTATCCAGCAAGGGATAGTTTAATATTTTCTTATCAGCCCCTTGGCCTATGAGACATGTATTACAAGGTACCATAGTTATTTCTGAGCCTTAGATCCATTGAAGATTTCCTCTTCTCCAATGCTGTGCACCCTTCCCTCCTATCCAGCCTTAACATGGGCCTCATCTGGGAGGTATCTTCTGCCAGATACCTGCAGAAGTGAGAAATATTCCTCCATTAGATCTCTATAAAAGAAGAAAGGCACTTCAGCAAGCCAAACAAAACCTGTAGATATTACACTGTTTTATTTACATAAGAAGTCCATCAGGAAATGTATAATCCTTTAATGAACTGAAAGCTTCTGACAATTTTTCTTTAGCATTCCAAAAGTTCAATTTTTCTACCTTCCTTAGCATGAGAAATAAACTATGGTACTTCAGAAGTCCCAGGTAAAAAAAAAAAAAATTCAACTTTTACAACCACTTCTAGGTTTGGGCAAACCAGTAAGAATGCACATTCTACCAAGTCTTCCATATAAGCATATTTAGGAAAAATTGCTCTTAAAGAGTATTATGTTGAACATTTAAAGAATTAAAGGCAAACCTAAGTCAATTGCCTCCACTGAACTTTTAACTCCAGAGAGGCAAATATTTCAAACCAATTATGAACTTAATTTCTGTTCCCCTGAGCCTTGTCACATCAATGGTTAATTTGGTTGTTTTCTTTGTCATAAGAGCATTCATTCTCAGTTTTGTGCCCTACTGAGTGATCCTATTAAAGATAATCCCATTTATTTAATCTCCTTTCTGAACGACTATTTTATTTGTTGCCCTCTCTGCCATGGTTCTGGAAGTCTTGCCCTGCCTAGAACGGGTTGCAGTGTAGGTCAGAGCTTTCCAGGTGTGCTAATTCTAGGAAAAATGGGCTTCACTGTTCTTTTATCCAGCTATTGGAGGAGACCACCAGCAGGCAATGACAATATTCCTGGGCATAGAAGAGTGTTCCACTTCCATAGTCTTGGTTACCTTTGCCTTTATTTTGGCACTGTCATAAGAAACAACTAAATTGTGAAGCATTTTAAATGAGCCCAATAACTGAAAAGTACAGGGATCAATGGTGCACTTAGCAATTCAAAAATGATGTAGTTTAGAGGAAAAGACCACCTGGTCTCAAGGTCATTCCTTGTTAAAGGCTCAAATCCACTTAAATCTGTGGATATATTTACAACAGTCTCAGGGTACATCCCAACATTGATAAATACTGGCAAAGGAAACCATTAGCAAGCCTATGAATTATTCTGTAAAAATACACGCTTGCAGTGTAGCAAACTGAACTTCTGAAATAATTGATGTCTGCTGCCAAATTCAGCCGGATGCCTCCCCACCATGGAACGGGAAGTTTGTGCTCCTGGTGATGGGAGCCCTTTCTGGGTTATTACAGTACCCCAGCCTGCTCACTCTCTCATTCTCTGGGAGTGGTGATCTATGAGCTGTGAAACTAATAGCTTTGTCATTCATTGTGTTTCCCCCAAAGCTATGAAAAATTAATAAACTGTTCAACAAAATTCACATCTTCTCCATCTAAGGCTCTGATTCCCACGTATAAATCTTTGCAGAGCTGGTTGGCTTTACACCTCCCTGGGCCCTGATGGTAGCAGTGGGATTCTGCATGGGTCCAATGGAGCACGTTCATGAACAGGACTGAGCCTGATGCAGCATCTCTCTAACATAAGTCTCTATATGATACCATGAGGGGTTCACTTGCTCAGAAACTGTCTAGCAGGAGTAACTCTTTTTAAATTTTTTTAACTAATACTTACCTTCCCTAGGCTGAGACAAATATTTGCAAAAGACTTCTCTGATTATTTTCCAAATAAAGCTTTTTAGCTAGTATTTTAGTTTGGGGGTTTTAGTGGATTTTTTTTGTTAGTGTTGGTTGGTGGTTTTTTTTTTTAGTGCAGAGCAATGAATGAAGACAGTTCTTACGTATTTATTTTTATTGTCAAGATCTTAACTCTAGAAGCCTAGAAAACTATCTTGTATCTCAATTCTTTTAATGTAACAACAGATAAAGAATCAAATGCACAAAATAAAATGGAAATACTACACAGTCAGAAAGACTATGTTTCAGAGGTATCACTATCCATTTTTCTGAATCCTTCTGTATTTAATATGCAGATCTATTGTCAAGGCATTACAGGACTCAGTTTCATTATACAGCATTGAGATACTCAAGTAGGATGTGGGAATATCACGGAGACCAGGTAACAATGAAGAATACAGAATAATAACATTTTTTAATATCTACCGAATAGATTGGTGACATTAGATTTCAAATCTATCAAACCAATTTAATGAAGAATTTCAAATACCAAAATTATTTTAGTCTCATAATTCAATATATCAGGCCAAAGTGCTTTCAGCAAAAATAAGGAAAGAAGCAACAAGGGTGCTACGGGTATTTAACATAATTAGCAAAGGGTAGTAGAAGCTGGTACAAGATATGCAGGAATAATTTGCTTGAAATTATTGAAGAGAATTAATACGGTTAATCTGAAATGACAAAACAGCTAAAATGATTTTTGCTTTGGCATAGGATGTCATTATTAGAACAGGATAGCTCCTGCATATCCATATTTGATTACACCAAAACATATTAAACAGTCCATTTATGATTAATTAGCATATTAAAGATTTTGTCGTATTTATCATTAAAATACATTTAGCTGTCACATGGAAGTAATCAGTTAGGACAAAACAAATGAAACATTTTTGACCTCTTAATTAACCAATAATTTGTTAATACAAAAATGGCGTCACAATACTTTCACCTCTCAAATACCAGTAACTCATTTTTGTAAAGCAAATTAATTTGTTCTGCATTTTAGTTAATGCTCTAGGCTAATTATATGGCAATGATTCTATTACTAACAGCTCCGTCTTTTAAGTCTCTGCTGAAATTTGCAGGTAGGGCATTAAAAAGAGTCTTTCTATGTAGATTGGAGGCTAAACGCTTTGCTAAACACAGTGTCTTTCCATAGAAATCCTCATGACAGCCTTAGTGTTATGCTTCATATCTGCTATAAAGAAAATACTAGAAATTATTTCTTTGGATCATTTCTTCCAGTTCTCTTAACATTTATTTAGCTTTCCCTACATAAACAACTTCATCTTCTACCAGATCCAAAGCTATGATAACACCTCCTGCATAGGCCAATTTTTGAGTTTTAAAACTAATCACATTAAAAGTTGATCATTCCTTGTAACCTGTGTGTTTTGCCAAGATCTTCCAATGGGACCACTCAGATTAATAATCTACTTCTGTTCTCTGGTTTTGCCAGACCTTCCTCCTGGCTGAAAGTGCAGTCCATGATGATAAACAAAACCGAAAATAATTATAATGTTAGTTTCTGGGTTTTGTCAAAATGTCAGATTTGACCAGCTATGCTTTCCACAGGCCTCTGAGGGGAAAACACAGGGCCACAGGAACTTCTGGGGTGTTGATCTCATCAGAGAAAAAGGCTGAAGGGTGCTGGGACTCTGCAGGGAGTTTGAGAACAAAAGTGCATCTGCTCTGTAGTGATATGAATATCTCATTTCTGTTCTGGATCCGGTGAAATAAACCAAATTACTGTTTTTATATATTGTGTCACCTTGATCGAGAATATTGGCCCAGGCTCATATCTCAAAAGACATTATGTTTAAGCCTTGCAGCTTTGCAACTCTTGCAATTAAATGGGCTTATTACTTCATCACAGTGGTCACTCTGATGAGTTCTAAAAATCATGTTGCAAATGTTTTTCCCTTATTTAAATTGTTATAATTCAGCAAAATTATTTCTTCAGACAGTGCAGAACTGTGTGGCATCCAGGGCTGAGTGATAATAAACATTTTTGCCTCAGCACTTTGTACACTGATGGCAATAAATTCCCTTCAAAGTAATTCAAAGACAAGGGCTGTTAACTTTATTACCTCTGAGAAAATCTTATTTCTGCAAGCAAGTAAATGAACTTTATAAGGGTAATTATTCTCAGAGTTCAAGTAAATTGGGTTATATCTCTCTGTAAATGGATACTAAAAACTGGATATTGACATTATGTCTGTGCTTTCCATTATGAAGTTGCTAGGTGATACCAGTACTATTTTATTTATTATGCCTTTTTATTCATATTTAGACATGTTGTCTTTAATACAAGCTCAATATAATGTATCTGTTTGTAACACAATATTTAAGACCTAATATCATAGACCAAGCAAGATATTGAGCTGTGTTCCTGTACTTCGAAGCATCTATGTAAGGAGGTAACATTTGCCTGACCTTCCTAACAGAACTCATACATAGACAATGCTCAGTATTTCTTGATTTTTACAACTGGCATGGTGTTGAAACTCTATAAGTTCAATAGAAGGCAAATATCAACAAGCCCAGAGGTAGTGAAAAGCGCAGGGAGGGGTCCCCAGCATTCTAAATAACATGTACATTTGCCAGTTAATGTTTCTTAAAAGGCAAATTGTACTCCTTAATCTTAGATCTACATATTCCACCTGACACCAAAAAAAATTCCATGTTAGTCATGTGATCACTTACAATTTATAACAAGTCCTGCAGTTATGCTTTTATACTGAAATCAACAGAAATAACTGAAGGTCTTCAAGTTTACTGCTGAAATGGTCTCATTTGTTGTCTACATACAGTAGGTGAAGAAGAGGGTAATTTTCCAGATTAGAAATGCTAATGGCATTAGTATTTTTGAAATCTATCCAGTCTTAAAGTGTCTATACAGTACTTGGTAAACTGCAATAGCTGGCCTTCTGCTGAACTGAACAGAATACCTGATCTAGACGTTTAGACACAGATGACATAATCTTAAATTATGCTCTGCTGGTATGGATGTTGCATATTTCATACACTTAAACTGCCTAATTAGACTTCAGTGAAGTAAAATGCTAAGACAATTAATATATTTTCTCAAAGAAATCTCTTTTTATAGCACTGTCTTCTAAAATTACTTTATACAACGCTATGCCTCAAGTAGTAAGCTTTAAGTGCAGTAAGCCTTAGTGACACAGCACTGAACTTCAGAGCGCAAGTTGTTTTTGTTTTCTACTAGTAAGTATCTTGTGACTCCTACTAAGTCCAATTCTTTCTTCTCACAATATAAAACATTTGATCTTCGGGCGAGGATCTTCATCAGAGTCAGGGAACCCTAAGAACAAACCTGTGTTCTCCAGCAGAGGCAAAGAGGAAAAAGAGCAAACTGGGATGTCTTTCCTCACAGGGAATTTCGTTTGTGCATTATAGGGTTTTATACCACTCTTTCAGTTAGTTTCATGATACCAAATATTTTATTAGATATTCAATATAAATAACAGATGAGTAAAGAGTTCAGAGTAGTTGTTGTTTAAGGCATTCATTCATAATAGGATATGCAAAATTGCCTAATGAATATCGAATTAGATAGAAAAGCGCCTATTTAAAATCATTGTAAGATTTATGATCAGAACACCATTTCTGAGGACATATGATAAGGTTTATTTTCTCCCTAAAAAGGAGGGAAAGATGCAAATGTTATCCTCCATGAATTAAGTAAACCACTACATAAAACAGTATGGTTGCTGGCAGCAGCAGTAGCACCAATTTGGGGATTCTAGATCTGGTCCCAGCATGTTTTCTAACAGCTTGAATTATGTACCGAAGTTAGCTCAGCTGCATTAATTTAACTCAGCTTTTCAAATCTGTCAAAACTCCAGCTTGCAAACTAAATCTGGAGAGAAAAAAACAGAGACTGAAGAGCAGAACAGGTAGAGGTGGTATCTCTTACAGTTTTTGTTTGCAAGGTGAAGAAGAAGATTATTCTCATTCAATTCAATATTACGAAGCAAGTATTTCCCACAACAACTTAATAATTGCAAAGGGAATAGGTTGCCCATAAAGGTTGTGGAGTCTCTCTCCTCAGAGAGAGACTCAACTGTCTGGAAACCACCTTCAGCAATGGACTGTGGCCTTGCTGAATTAGGGGGTGGCGTTGCTGTCTTAGGTGTGAATTAGGAAGCTTGGACCAGATGACCTCCAGAGGTACATACATAACCCTGAGTTTAACTCCTGTGAGGTGAGGCCAAGGGGAAAGAGAAGTAAACATGAAGTTAGTAAATGGATGCCAGCTCTTTGAATGAAACAAGATGAAAACAAGCCAAACTCCATCAAAAACCAAATCTTGTCAATCAGTCGTTCTTCTTCCTCAAGCAGATTAATAGCCTCTTGAGCAAATGAAAGCACTAATTGCATGTATTGAGTTTGTCTAGAAAAGCTTTTGACAATGTTGCACGCGATATTATATTCAACTACAGAAGCATAAGCCAAAAGAAAACAGTACTGTGTAATGCCAAAGTGCCAGTTGTCATTGCTAGCTCACTGCCAACATAGCTGCCTAGAGGCCAGTTTCATATACAGTTTTTAAAACATTCTGCCATTATTCAGATTATGAGGGGTAAAAATGGGGGAAACGCCCCCCATCCCCCATATTTATTAGATATACACCAAAATGGAGAGTATCTGAAAGTTGGAAGTTGGAAGCCATGGCCTGAAAGGTTCTGCCTACATGTATGAGTATATAACCCTTGTAACTCATCATTTATGATAGCTAGAACAGTTTCATACGTGTTCAGATACAGATACATTTATTTGTATATATTTATGTCTATACAGATATATGTGTATATGTGCATATATGCATGTGTGTGTGTAAATATTTACACTCTCATGTGTGCACATGTGTTTATTTGTGCATGTGTACTTAAACACCAGCCAAGGCAGGTGTTCAGTTTAAAACAGAGATGTCCGTGACATACAGGGTCCTCCAGAGAGGAATAGTAATTATTCAGTTCCATAGGATCTTCTAAGCAGGAGTTGAATCAACACTTTGGGAAGTTTTGGCAAATCTGCTAGATCCCTTAATTGAGTTAGTAGCAATGTCTCACTGAAAAGGAAAAAGCTGTGATGGATCTCGTAGGCATATGACCTTTCTGCTGAACAGATCATTATCATCAAGTAAGATTAAGAGTTCTGTTCTAGGCTGACTTTAAGCCTGAGCACACTGGGAAAGAACATATGCTGCAGAAATTGATTTACTGTTGGAAACAAAAATACACTAGAAACAGTAATGTAAGAATGACGTTGCCTCCCCAGCCCTCCCCCCAAAATAAAATAATTGAAAGAAACGCTTGTGAACATGCCTGCAGCATTTTCGTAGCCATGTAGTAGATAAATAAAAAGCATCTTAAAAATAATATATTGAAATCTACATGTCTTGATATTTTCAAATACTTTTTTGTAGTTTTTATTCTAATGAAAAGCCTGGCCCAGTTATCCTCCCATACCATCATTTTGCAACAAAGTGCGTGGACGTTTCCTAGACTTAAGTTCCATCAGGAACTAAAACTACCAACATCAAAACCAAACCAAAAACCTGGAAGTCAACCAAGTAGTGCTAAACCAAAATATAGAATGTGTTCTACAGTTTTTGTTTCCAATTTGTAGAATTTTGTTCATCAACATTATCCATTGCTTTGGAACTATCAGTTTAATTCTTCACTAGAGGAGAGAGGGTGTGCGTTTTCAAAGCTCAACAATAAGCAGCAGCAGATGTACGGGACAACAGGGCAAGCTTGCCAGCTGATTACAGCTGATTGGTCCTTCAGGTTACAGTCACTGCAAGTAAGCTAACCAGGAAACTGGACAGGTTATCCAGAATGGCAGAGTTACATTATTGAATCAGCTTTTGCCAGTTTACACATTTAAATCATGTTTAGATGGTGACAGCAGTAAAGGGAAGTGAAGTAACAGGTCATGATAGCACAGAGCTTGAGGGACAGTGTGGGTGGGTACTGGACAGGAGATTCGTCCTTTTCCAGACTTCTCAGTTTATACTCTGAAAAGTAAATAAACAACTTGTGAAATTAATTTTAAATGTGTTTCAACTGCTTCAGTTTTACTGAGTAATTTCTAGTGCCCTCGGTTATGAAGTATATGAAATATTTTTTCATGGTTGACTCATCCAGAATCAATCCTATAAAAACAAAATGATATACACAGACTGACTGCACCACCTGCAGCACCTGATAAGTTTCTTTAGACTGTCTACAAACACAACATCCCTTCCTTAAACAGGTCCAGGTGCTACATTACAGAAACAAGGCACTTGATTATGCACAGCATGTTTTTTTAGGATAATCAGTGCCTGGTGAGAAGTCAGGTCAGTTGGACAAACGCCACAATTGTTCTTACCATATGTTCTTGGATTCCTTCCCTATGGATCAGTACAATAAGCAGCTGATGTTATCTTCCTTGAATCTTAGCATCTCAATATTCCTTTCAGCCAGGAGGGTAATCATCTCTTACATAAATGAAATTTATTAAAAAAAAAAAAAAAGGAAGAGTATTTTCCAATATTCAAAACCACAAGCTTGTCCTAACTTTCACATTAGTAAGACAGTTGTCATATGGACTAAACATTTTGGCACAGTGCCTGACATACCTACTGCATAAGATTTCACTCAGCCTTTCAGGAAGAGGAAGCTATGGCAGGAATTCAAAAAAAAAAAAAAAATTGAACAAGATGATCTTATTATGCTCACAGGGAATGTCAGTATGGCCTTGCTAACTTTTCCTTAGTCACAGTAGGACATGCTGCTGAGAGGAATGCTGACAGTGGGGGCTACTGATAGGTAAAAAAAAAATGTAGGAAGGGATTAAGTATTTTCACAGAAGTTTAGAAATATGATGAAGTAGCCAAACCCTTAAGAGCTCAGCTGTTGTAGATGTCTGTCCTTTGGGAAGAAGTTTTCTCAACAATACCTTAAGTACAAGACTGTTCTACTTGACTGAAATAAAAAGAGTGCTTGGAATTGCTTACTGGCTGGCGGTGCAACATATTTATGAGCACATATGAGGCACAACTGAAACAGATAATAAACCATCATACTCAAGTATTGCAGACTTCTAAGCATCACTGTGATTCTTTCTGCAAAGTGAATATGAAAATGACATATTAAATGTCATTAAATGTGTAATGCAGTACTCATTAACTAGGTAATATAGGCACAGTAAGTAGTTTCATGAAGCAAGTATTGATATGAAAGGCATCCATAAATTATAAAAGAAGGCTAGCTGAAATAAAAGGAAATGAAAGACCACATGTCAAAACCTACTTGTCATTCCAGAAATTTACAGCCTGAAAAGCAGAAAGCATCAAATGACCAATTTCAAGTAATAAACAAGAAAAAGCACACTGAAGAAAAAGATTAAGACCTTAAGAATATAGGCCATTAAAAAAAAATTTTGTTTCCTCTAGCACTGCTGTGGATAAGCTGATGAAGTACATCAAACATGCTGTGCTGACACTTCTCTAAAGCTTCTAAGCAACTGGTGAATTGCATCCACTTACTGAGGAGAATCAGAAAAGGTTTCCTTGTCTTTGAGTGTCAATTTGCCATGAATTTTTAACAAGCTAGCATGAGTAACACATGGTAATTAATGAATTACTTAGTTCAGCAACTGCCTACATTTACAAATTTAAGGACACACTGTGAACTTGCAAGCGAAGCCAAATATTTCAATAAATCCTACACTATTTAATAACTTTTTTTTTTGCTTTTCAAACAACTGCAGTTACCTATTCTTCCTACTGCTAATGGATGCAAGACAATAAAGATGTTTTACTAATGCTACTCACAATTGAATTCACCTGAGAAGGAGAAAATGTTATTGACATCATCTAGGAAGTTCCTCGAATCAAAAATCAATTTATTACAAAGCATTGACCAAAGAGAAATAAATAAAAACACAACCTGAAGAAATAAATTATTTTATATCAATTACTAGCAGTAAATGGTAGGGAGGAAGTTGGGTTCCCAAAAATGTGGTAGACCCTGCCAAGAGGAACAGCTCTTGGCAGCAGTGTCAGGTTTATACATTGCAACTACCTCTGAAGTACCAAGAAGGACACAAGATCTCTGTTTCCTAAGAGATGTAAAGGCTCTGAGAGAAGTTACACATCCCTGGATGGGAATGGCAATATGCTGCCATACCAGCAAAGCTTTCTGACAGATATGATACTAATTGCACATTATATGTGCATTGTGTTCTGGAATATTTTAAGAATCACTCTAAAATAATATAAATAATTTATTTTAATTCCAGAATAACCTCATATACTTTATAATGAAGTATTTTGTATGCAATGTCTGGCAGGGCAGCTGTATCAATTAAGCTGAAGCAGAGGCTATTTGTATAAATAGGTGAATACATCTTGCACACAGATAGAACTTCTTAAATGATAAATGAAGTCACTAGGAACATCACTGCAGTTAAAATAAATTCAGCCAAACGAATTGTTTCAAGGCCCCTGAATTTCTTTCCTGATCATTTGCTATATTTCGGTGGTATGTATTTAGATGGTATGTTATGATTAAATCATTTTCTGCTTCAAACTTGTGAGTCAAACCTACTATGTTCTTCTTTCTTGCAACTTAACTCCTTTTTTTTTTGTCCCCACCAAAATTAGAGGGGGTACAGTTTACAAAATAAGTTACTGGAACTATTTTACAGTATACTGCAAGTCATTTTCTATATCTGTCATAACTATGTCCTAACAGTCATGTTTTCCCTTCCCATTTTGCAAGACTTTAGGTTGCTTGTTATGGAGAAGAGCAACGAATACATCTTAAATGCAAAAGACAAGCCCTGATAAGACAGAAAAGTTGAACTGTCATTGATGCCTAGTATATTTTGTTTCTCTTTAGCATTTACAGAATCACAGAATATACCAAGCTAGAAGGGACCCACAAGAATCACTGAGCATGACTCCTGGCCTTGTATAGGGTTATGCCCAAGAGTCACACCATGTGCCTGAGAGTATCATCCGAACACTTCTTGAACTCTGTCAGGCTTGGTGCTGTGGTCACTGCCCTGGGGAGCCTGTTCAGTGCCCAACCACCCTCTGGGGGAAGAACCTTTTCCTAATACTCAACCTAAACCTCCCCTGACACAACTTCAGACTATTCTCTGTCACTGGTCACCACAGAAAAGAGATCAGTGCCTGTCCCTCCTTTTCGCCTCACAAGGAAGTTGTAACCGCAGTGAGGTCTCCCCTCAGTCTCCTCTTCTTACTCCTCTGAATGTCGGCAGTTGTTGAAAGGCTCTTAAATATACCCTTCAGGCATTAATTGTAACCTCTTAAAACTGAGGTCTAGGCAGATAGACTTCTTTTCCTCTACTTGTCATTTGGCTATACACATCAGTAATTTCAACACAATTATCCTGTTGTTAGTGATTGTCTAGTATGGGGCAAAATTTCTTATTTAAACACTTATTCGAGTACAGCTACCTTACTACAGTGTTGATATTGCAATATATGCTTTAAGAAGCATGTGCCTCAGGCATTTTTTAGAAATTAACTTGCCACTAACTGAGATTGCACGTATCATGACCCAGAATTATCATATTAACACAAAATTTCTCCTGTTAAAATATTTTTGTGTGTGTTACAACATCCAGAGCTCTTATATTGTTTGTAAATATTTATGTAAGATAACAAGAGTAATTACAAAGAGATGATAGCATGAGGTGCATTTTTTCCACTCACTTTAATGATTATAATGAAAGAAGCCAAATAGAATAAAAGGATAAAGCTGAAATGTGCTGGAATTGAAGTGAATAGGAAAAAAACCCCTCTGATGTGAACACTGTCATTAGCATTAGGCTAACAATTCACCTCTTGCCAAAAAAGCCTAAAACCAAACCAAAAACTCACAAACTATTAGTCTCATTTGACTATTACCCTGCACATGAAAAAATCTTTGAAATGTCTTAAAGGTGTCAACTAAATGTCCAAACCTCATTAATTAAGATGGAAGAACCTCACCATGAAGGTAAACTTGCGGAGGCATTGACTGTGTGGTCTGTACACTGAAATATTTTCTCTGTCTGTGTATTAGTAACTTGCATGATTTAGGTATCAGTTGTAGAAATCTTAAACGTTGCTACCACCTGCTGGTTAATTTACATTTAAATCTACTAGTTCATCAGCAAAGCAAGGAAGGAGAAAAGGAGGAAAAGTACACCCTAAAATGCTTTTCAAAAATAATTTAGTTTTGTTATTCTGTCAACATAGTCTCTTCCTATTGTCACAGATGAAAAATTTTAGTGTCATAAGTTGAAAAGTCCTGCTGTAATTTGCAGAAAGAGTCACTTCTAATAAGAGTGGTTTGTGATATTACTTTCCTCCATGTTCACTTTTATTTCCTTTAGTACGTCTTGTAACTAGGTCACCATCGTCTGTGAAGTAGAATCTTCCATGTTGAAAGAGACAAATATGCCAGTGCTCCATATTACTCTTTTAGCAGCCGAGATAGTGTTGAATTCACTTTTACAGTGTCTGTATTTCAGAAAAGAAAAGAAATAAAGTCTCTTGGAAAAGTTGTAATAAGCAGCAGCAATACTTTCTCTGTATTAAAAAGATAGCCATACAGTAGTTGTCATGACAACTGAAGCTTGCAGGGCTATGGCAGGAAAACTTATTATCCCTTCACGTTAACTAAAGCTAATGATGATCATTAAAAACTTATTGAATCTACCTTGGCAACTAACATTTCATTCATAAAAGAAAATACTACCATCACTGAAAAGTAAAATATTTTACTAGAAAAATGCAGAAAATGAGAGAATATCTCTCCTAAAATAACTTCTAACTAAGTTGTGATATCATGCAGTTTCATCAAATATCCACATAAGAGGAACAGAATCCCCTGATTAATTATTGGCTTGGAAATAAAAATAATCTGTAAATTCTGGCAGTGAAATCCATGGGCAAAAGAACAATGTGGAGCGTAAGACAGGCTGTTTGGATGAGAATATTTCATATTTCCTTCATATTTCCTTCAATTTCAAAGCTAGGATTATGTTCCAACACAGATTACAGGTTTGAATCAGGGTATCTCTAGAATTCAGGTGCTCTTTGCTCTCTCCAGCCATCTCTAAATGAGGTAGCTGTTCAAAAACTAGGAAAAAAAATACCAAGGAGGGTGATGTATGTTTGTCTAGTTCATCACTGAAGAACTGGACTGCTGCATAATTGGTAACGCTGTTTTTTTGTAACTTTTTCCAGAATTCTGTAAAATCTTCTAGATTTTGGAATTTCCACTGGGTAGGAATGAGGTGCTACACTAGTTCTAAAGTAGAGGTATTAGAAAGTGACAGGTTTTGAGTATGATTCTTTATGGATTGTAATGTTAGTGTTTGGGACAAAAAAAAAAAAATCCACATGTTAAATTCTAAATTGTGTAGCACATGTGTATGATACAAGTGAAAATCCACTGAATAATGCCAACCCAGTCCTACTCTGCTGAACAGAATTTAAGCCTTGAATTTCAGATCAGATTTAAAAGGGGGGGATTTTGCCACTAGATTCTTTGTTTATTTATGATCCAGAAGTAATGAATTTTTGTTGTATTAGTCAGTATGATGCCATGATACATGGATAGCTTCTCAATTGCAAACATTTGTCCTGCATTTCCTGAAAGCAGCAAATCTTGATAGCGATGAAGTAGCGAAAGTGACTTAAGCCATAGAATATTCCTGGCTAACCAACCTAGAGAGTAAATGAATTAAAATGGACCATTGTGTAGATACGAGAAAAGAGGAATAATGAGGTGTCACATGAGGTGTAAGCTCTACAACAAAACATGTCAAGGAAAGCATTGCTATCATGGACTTATTTGTGCTCTTGCTGATGTTAGAGAGCCAAAGAAAGGCCAGTGCTAGGCACTTTTAAAAGTTCTGCCCTAAAGGTTCAAATACATGGTAACTAGGGCTTTTCTTTTCTCTTTTGTTAATGCTAGCTTTGAAATAGAACCAAGAAACAAGTCAGTTACCATGTAATAACAAAATATTTTTGTTATGATTTTATGCTCTGTGGCAGCGACTGAATCTAAAAGTGGAAGTTTCCTGTCTTACATCCACACATCTGTCCTATTGAGGGATCCAGCAACATGTGGTTAACATGGGAGCACGAACCACTCTGTCGTTTTTTCTGCCGAGTAGAACAAGCTCCAAGAGGGGAACCCTTAAAAGTTTGGAAAAGTTTATTCCACTGAATCAGTTGTTCCACATTTGGTTCTTTCCAAATAGTTCCTGGGGTTGCTACTGTGCATACTAACTAACCAACTATTTCTCAGTTGAGCCTATCCAGGGTGGCTTTCTTATTTTATAACTGGAAAAGAACCCAAACCCCAACACTTTAACAAGAGCTGAATTGTTTAGACCTGCATATAGAAAGAGACTTTAGAAATGAATTGAGCATACAAATGGCTCTAATTTATTTATCAACACCTGATCTATTTCTTTAAATAAATCTCTCTTTGGCACAGTTTGCACATGTCTGAAAACCACCACGTAATTTGGCACAATGCAATACAGCTGGCAGCCTGTACTCAAGAGAGGTCCAGAACTGGAACCAAGAGGTATACCACAAGCCAGCACTGAGGTCCATTAGGAGGGTTACACAGGGAGGATTTCACAGTGGCTGCTTGCACTATGTGTGATCCAAGCCATTCCCACTATTTTCTCACCTTCGGGAGCATTGACGTTATGCAGAAAAAATACATATGTGTACCTAAGCCTTTCTCGTTCCACTCAGAGTGCCCCTCCCTACCTCAAGCTCACTTAGGAGCTAGAATTTTCCACTCTCCAGAAGAGATTTTCAGAATTATAACCTCCAGCATACAGAACTGTAAAAGTACTTTTATTTGGAAGTAGTCAAGACTAGCATTTAGCAAATTCAGGCATGTGGCATTTTGCTTGGGCATTTATCACAGTGTATATACACACTGAATAAAGTCCTATGTCATAGTCATTGCTGAAGTTATGCCCAGCAAAAGCTTGCATGGTGTAAAATAAACTCTTCTGATCAGGGAAAAAAACAACCTCTTTTGTGTTTTTATTACCTTAGTCTACAGAGGGGAAAAATAACAAAACACAACTATCCCCCGCACTGACCCCCAAAAAAACCAGGCAAACAAAAAAAAGCTCCACAACCAAAAACCACAGCAAACAATAACCTCACAATCATTTAAATTCTACAAATGATTAAAAGTTGTCCTAAATAATTTCATATGTCAATTTGAGGAAGGAGTATCATTGTGATCCAGTTGGTTGGCTGTAACTTGCTTATCCTAGAGGAAAGCACAAAAAAGAAAGTAGGTAGAAGTGACACCATCCCAACACCAGTGTTGCACCACCACTGATTGTTGGCACCTGGTGGCACAGAGGCATTAGCCCAGCTTTGGCTCATGCAGAAAGTAGCACAGCTACTGTAGCAAGAGTATTTTTATTAAGTGAATTGCACCCCAAATGATGTACCAAGTTTGCTGTGATTTGGTACTCAATAAAATGTTGCTCAACTGCTTCACAATCATTAGAGGCAAAAATAGTTAGCTAACATTTCATATCTAATACTAATTCATTTTATATTAGTTTGTTGATATTTATATAATTCCTCTTAGGTTCATCATAATTTGGTTATACCTTTTAATTGGATCCCTGGATCTTCACACTGATAATGTGGCCAATGGCAAAATCAGAGAAATTCTTAAAACCTCTTAAAAGAGACAGGATTTTGAAAAGGGTAGGCAATGGACACGGAAATAAAGCTTTCTATTTGTGGTTCAGTGGAGATTCTGGAGGCTGCTGAGGAGGTGGGATAAGCAGGGAAGGTGTCCCCCTGGGCACCTGAACATAAGACTTGAACATCTCAAATGCTGTGGTTAAGTGATTTCATTTCAACAGTGTACATTTTAATTTCCAGGTGTGTTTTGGGGACACATCCTTGAAAGAGGAGAATTTCTATGCAGGCCATTTGGATGAGCTTGAAAATGCAGTGTTCCAGTTAACTGGAAAAGTTACACGAAAATTACTGTATTGTCTATGTTATATATTATCCACTAATATTTTCTGCTATTACTTCAGACCACACTAAGACATGTAGAATTAGAGATCTGTATCTCTCTTGAATCTTTGGAAATGTGGATTCAAGTCCCAGCAAACCAGTCAGAAACAATTTGCCATTAGCAAGCTGTGCTGGTTGCCCTGGATCACCTCCTTGTCTCTAATGTTCCTGAGCATATCTTTCAGGAGGATCTGCTCCATGGTCTTCCCAGGCACTGAGGTGAGGCTCACCAGTCTGTGGTTCTCTGGATCTTCCTTTCTCCTCTTTTTGAAAGTTGGAGTGATGTTTGGCTTCTCCAGTCACTGAGGACTTTCCTTGACTGCCATGACTTTTCAAATACAGTGGAGAGTGGCTTGGAACCAACGTCAGCCAGTTCCCTCAGGACCATGGGATGCATGTCATCAGGTCCCATATGCTTGTGGATATTCAGCTTCATCAAGCAATGCCGCACCCATGGAAGTGACTTCACTCCCCCTCCACCCTCACAGAGGATCAGGAATTGAAACAAGTGGGAAGCCTGACTGCCAGTGAAGACTAAGGCAAAGAATTCACTGAGTGCCTCAAACATTCTCTGTATCAGTCACCACCAGTTTGCCCTTCAAGCTTATCAGGGGGTTACTCTCTCCTTGGTCTTTCTTTTCTGACCTATGCACTTATAGAATCCCTTGTTATTCTTCAAGTCCCTTTTCAAGTCCTGTTGGATCTTCGCCTTGGCTTTCCTGACTCCATCCTTACACATTGGAACTGTATCCCTAGGTGACATGTCCCTGCTTCCACTGGCTGTGCATTTTTTCCTACTCCTCAGTCTGAGGAGCAGATCCTTGCCCAGCCATGCCAGTTTCCAGCATGCCTTGCTTGATTTCCTGGGATAAAGAGCTCTTGAGCTGTAAGAAAAGTGGCCTTGAAGAGCTGCCAGCTCTGGTCAGCCTCTCTGTCCTTAAGGACAGTTTCCCAGGGGATGTCATTCACGAACTCCTTAAATAGATGGAAGTTTACTCCTGCAGAGTTCAGGGCCCTGACTTTGTTCCCCGCCAGGCTCATGTTCCTTGAGATCCCGAGCTCAAACAGGGATTGGTTGCTACAGCCCAGGCTGCCTTGAGTCCAAATCTCTTTTAAGGGGCTCATCTGCACTGGTGAGCACCAGGCCCAGTATCGCCTCACCTCACGTGTGTCTAATATCTGGACAAGTAAGCTGACTTCCAGGAGTCTCCTGGATTGCTTGCAGCCACCTGTATTGGTTTCCCAGCAGATGTCCAGGTGGCTGAAATGACCCATCAGGAGGAGAGCTTGCGTGCATGATGCTTGGCCAAGAGAGCTCATCAACAGGCTTCCACTGACCAGGTGGCCTAGAGTAGATGTCCACCACCACTGGTCCTGTCCTTGATTTTCACCCACAGGCCCTCAGACTGTTTGTGGCTCTTACAGATAATCTTTATGCCGTTAATATGTGGTCCAAAAGGATGATAAAACGAGGCAATTATAGCTTCTCCATTTGTTTTGTAGTGGGGTAGGAGAGCCTAGTAAGGATCTCTTCCTCTCAGCACTTTAGTAGAAATTTACATTTGCACTCCTAAGATTGTTCAGCATATGGTAATATCTTTAGATCTTTAGAAAGTAGGTGAATAGTCCTCATACTAGTTTTGTGTTTTGTACAGCATGAAATGGATTTATTCTTGTGTTCTTGCATGCCACAGCACATTTTCTTGCCAGAAGCCTTCACTAGCAAGTGACTTATTTTTTCTGACGGTCAGCCCCATGTTCCACTTCCTAATTTAAATTATATTTATTATCAGATTCTACTACACACACCTCTTTTTTTCTGGCAGATTACAACAATAAGTGGGTATTAAAGTGGATCTTGGCCTACAAATGTAGAATGAATAACTCTCTAAAGGAGACAGGACGTCATTTACACAGCTTTACACTAGCTTGGAAGGGGGAAAGGGAAAAATACCAGGCCCACCAGTGATGAGTGATGGGACACTGTGACAAAACTTGAAAACATGAGCGCTAATGGGACCCCTCCATCTGCTTCATGAGCTGTTGACTACAATGTACCAACACCTGAAATGTTCCTACACCAATGCCCACAGCACAAGTTGCAAATGAGAGGAGCTCAGAGCTTTGGCCCAGTCCCAGAGATTGGGCATCACTGGCATAAGTGAAGCCTGGTGGGACGAGACCTGTGACTGGAGTGCCCTGTTGGATGGTTACAGGCTCTTCAGGAGGGACAGGCAGGGCAGAAGAGGCAGAGAGGTGGCACTGTGTGTAACAGAAGGGTTAAGATGTATGGAGCTCACAGTTGGCAAAGACACAATTGGAAGCATCTGGGTAAGTTTCAAGGGGCAAACAAATAAAACCCACATGTACAGACAGAGTGGGGAATGAGATGCTGGAAAACAGTGCCACAGAAGGGGACCTAGGGGTCCTCGTCAAGGGCAAGTTGAATGTGAGTCAGCAGTGCCCTGGCAGCCAGGAGGGCCAACCCTGTCCTGGGGACATCAGG
Source organism: Pachyramphus minor (assembly GCA_013397135.1). Lineage (NCBI taxonomy): Eukaryota > Metazoa > Chordata > Aves > Passeriformes > Tyrannidae > Pachyramphus > Pachyramphus minor. The sequence continues at coordinate 764,675 of VYXB01007861.1, read as the reverse complement.
CAAAGCATCACCAGCCGGTCAAGGGAGGGGGGTGGCTCGC
>VYXB01007861.1:739378-763223 GCA_013397135.1 Pachyramphus minor | reverse complement strand
AAAATTCCCAAACTGAGGTCCGAAATGAAAACATTTAGAAATCACACTGTTTCCTCTGTAAATACAGATGTTTGTAAGCCTGGACTGGTTATACCTAACTATTGGTTATAACTACTATAATGGTTAAATATTAGTTAAATTATATAGGTTATAAATATATATAGGTTAAATATTATATTAGTTTTATAACTAATATACTGGTTAAACCTGTATTAGGTTACACCTAATGCTTTAAGTGTATCCTGTAATAGCATTGTCCTCAGAATCCAAATTTAGCTGTGAAGCGTTTCCCAACTGTACTTTGCTCCATCTCTTCACTTTTCAGCATTTAATGTTTTCCAAAGTGCTGCATGTGTCTGTTTCCAGAGTGACTTGCTCTATCATTCACATGGTTACTGATTGACCTATGAGTGCACTTAAAGGTTTATCCTGAGTGCAGACACTTTCAAGAGTTCTTTTATCAACTGAATGTGGTTTGCCTTCGAATGTCACAATCGAACTTTAGCTGGTTATGTAGCCCTGAATATGTTATTTTTGATTTCTGGAAGTGTGTGAAAATAGCTTTTTGGTTGTCCACAGTGTATATAGATTTCATGTATGGCAGAAATTATTTGTTGAAGTAACTTGTGTTACCTTATTTTAAAACATAAAATAACTGCTTTTTATATGTGTGGGATAGCCTGGATTTTCATGATGAGAAGAACATCAAACACTCATTAAACATCAAAACCTGTGCATTACAGATGGAGCATGTACAATCCTTTACATTAAAAAATGTTTTTTAAATTTTGCTTACGTCCACTCCATCTGAATTTGGAGACATAATATTATTTCACATCCTGTTAGGCATCTATTAATTAACGGTTTTGAAATCCCTAAGAACACCATCAAATATATTTCAATATATTCAATAAGAAATAATCACCCAAATTCAAGAAGTTATGGTAAGTAAGTGACAATAACTAAGTTGAAGATTAGCATAGTTGTTTTGTAATGAGTTCAAGACAGTGTCTACAAAGTAATGAGCACAATAACAACATTGTGATCATGAGTCCCCCCTCCATTGTCATATTTATGCTTATTTTGTGAAGCAGTAAACCCATGGCTACTGGCTCCCAAAACTTCACTTTAAACACAACATCCAACTCTCCCATATTAACCCCTCGTATGTTGCCCCTGGCTAGCAAGTTTCCATCATAATGTGCTGGAGAAGCTGTCAACAGGGGCAGCTGTGCGTTCCTCAGTTTGCTTTTGCTATTCAGTAACCTTAAAAGATCATGTTTTCTTCAGGGTCAATCCCAAAGCAGAACTCATGCAGCCTGGTGAGTATCTACCTATGTCTTCCAGCTGCTATGCATCTGACTCACGTCTCCCCTGTATTGCTGCCTAGTGAAGAGAGTCAGAATGACCTATTGTTCACAACCAGGCTATGTGGACACACATTTTCTGTGCTGTCACACTTTCTAATCAGTTGAGTTTCTATAAAGGCAGCAGAAAATACTGTTATCATCTGCAAGTCCACTAAAGATGCATTAGCGTGGGGGTGGCAGACTACGAGTGTGAAGCATGGTGCTGTAAATTGTTCCCAGACTGTCTGCTGTCCTGGTGATACATGTATAATGCCACACTGGAATAGAACAAATGTGTCATGAAATTGAACAGGATGTGAGAAACAGAGTGTGTATTTAAACATAAAGATTTATAACAGGCATTAAGGTTTTTTTAAATTACTAAAGGCCTTTTCACTAAGTTAAGAAGATAAGAAATTATTGTTATCACTGCTAAGGTACTATAACTGAAAGCTAAACAATGTTAATGGGACCATCAATCATGAAAATTGCAAGCAAACTAAACTAGAGATTTTCAGCATCAAACTTCCTTTCTCACAAGGAAGTTGTGACTGCAATGAGGTCTCCCCTCAGTCTCCTCTTCTCCAGCTGAACACACCAAGCGACCTCAGCTGCTCCTCACCCGGCTCTCCACCATCTTCATGGCCCTCCTTTGGACACTCTCTAATGACTTAGTATCTTTCTTCTATTGTCGTGCCCAAAACTGCCACAATATTGCAGGTGAGGCCGCCCCAGGTCAGAGCAGAGCGGGACAATCCCCTCCCTCGACTGGCTGGTGATGCTTCACCTGGTGCCCCCAAGACAGGGTTGGCCCTCCTGGCTGCCAGGGCACTGCTGACTCACATTCAACTTGCCCTTGACCAGGACCCCCAGGGCCCTTTCCATGGATGAGATGCTGGGCTGGTGAAGCAGACAGGAGTAAGTGAATGTAGGGTCCTCTGGGGGCAGGAGCTCAAGGGGTTTGGCTATGGGGACAGCCAACCGTGTGTGCAAGTCTGTGTGTGTGTTTACAATAGTCTGTCACAGCAACCAGTGTGCTGCTGAAACCTCAGGGATTGTATGTCCCAGTGTTAGCAACTGAGGAGACTGGGATCAAGGGGCAGCTGCTGGTCAGATGTAGGGCCTGAGAGAGCTGCCAGAGGCACACTATGTGTGTATTTTGTCACTTGCTGACCCCCTACAAGCTCCACTGGAGAGGGGAATAGAATGACACCTTCAGTTCAGTCTGTGTCTGTGTGAGTGCACTGGGTGTCTGTCTGATTCATGTGGCTGGATGTGTGAATCTTCGTGTGTACATGTGCTCTCTGTGTGTGTCTGCCTTCTGAGAATGCATCTCCATCCATGCTGGTGGTTGGACCCAGGGACAGCAGCCTTGCCTCTCCCACGTTCTCAGATCCCTCAGGATATACTGTCTTGCAACCTAAATACAAATTTTTAAATAGTTTTAAGTATATCCTAGTGAACAGGCTAATGACTTATCTATCCATACAGAAAGAAAAGTTTATTTATAACTTTGATATTTATTGAGCCTAAAAGGGGATTTGGATTCAGCTCCCAGGTTGATTTTTCTCTCACAGAAGTCTCATGGCTTGCTGGGAGTTTTGTCTGAAATGGTGCAGGCTGAAGGCCACGGTCTTGACCTACCAATGATGTCAGTGCAAATATGAAGAGGCCTGCCAGCCTCAGGTGGTCTGTGCAGATGCAAAGTGCTCATCTCCATGAACTGGCAAATATTCAGAGTTTGGCTCACCATTTAAATTTTAACCAGCTCCCTGTGGGAAGCAACTGTATCTCATATTCCAGTTTATCAGCTGGATTTGGCATATTCTGTTTGAAAATAGGGCTTGTGCTATTTCCACTGAAGGAATATTTCATAAACACATTCTTCTGATGATTTGCAACTGTTCTTAATTTCCAGTTTGAAGCTACTCGTGGTTGATGTCTTTTTCTTTTGTGATTTTAACTCTAAGAGCTCTGTTGGGTTTATCTCCCAATGCTCTTCCGGAGTGCAAATATATCCTTTCATCCCACCAGTTTAAATGTGACAACCACTCAAAAATTATGTTCACACTGCATATCTGGCCTGTGCCTGAGACTCCTAAATTTTTACAGCATCCAAAATAAGACACAGCCAGATACCAGCCTCTCAGACTGAAAATAACAGCTAACAACCAGGAAACAGTATGGAACAGCTTTCCAAGCTGACTCTCAACTGTGACAACTGATCTCTCCATTTTAATAAAGCTGAATCTAGCCAGGCTGCACCCTTCACTATACTGCTGCATATAGGAAGCAAATAATGCCTGTCCAGCAACTTTCTGGGTGCCCTTTTCACTGATCCCTGAATACTATCGAGTTTTTTCAAGGATGGGATAAAATGTAGTGTAGTAAGGCAGATGTGACCTTTCTGTCTTACAGAACAGCAACAGGCAGAAGAGTTTACTCCACTCTCTTTGAAAAAGACTAAAAGTATAATCGAGTCTTTACAAGGCTGCTTGTAACAGTGAGAGGAATGCAACTATCACTTGCAGGGGAAAAAAGCTTTTGGTATTAATAATAATTGCTAAATATTAATTATTACTCTGGTGGTGAGAATGTGTTTGCTTCTGTTTATTCCACACGTTATTCAGGGAATTAGACTATTTACTTTCCCTAGGAAAAAAAAAACATGTAACTTACTACATATTATGGAAATAGGAGGATCTGGAGGATTTGTCATAAGCAGTAATAGACTGTATTTTAGCTTGTTTTAAGGAACACATGGTGAAACTATTGCATTACGTGAAACTGCTAATCTCTTCGTAATCAACGGGATTACTCATGAGTTAATCAAATTATTAACCTAAACAGACTGGGATCATAATCTGGATTTCAGAATGAAATCTGCAAAGACACTAAGTATCAGCCTAGTGATGTCCAGCAATTTCAGTGGAAATTCAGTGGCCAAGGGGGAGACATCTTATTTGCCTCTTAGCTACAGGACAAAAGATATTATGAAAAGAAGTCCACTTTAATGTATAGACTTGTGAAAGGGCAAAGATCATCATAAACATTTAGTTGTGTGCATATGCAGATAATAGACTCACAATACTGATGATTTAGACAGGATCAGTCCAAAACTGAATAGTTTGAAATATCTCATGTTTTTTAAACCACTGGATTTTTTTAAGCATCTAAATAAAGTAACTTCCCCCATCTGTAAAGTGGAGGTTTTTCAATAAATTCTAGAATGTATTCATACTCGTCATATTTGAAAATACTATCCTAAATTGTAGTCCATTGCAGTTAAACTATTGGTATTCCGAAAAAGGTCGTGGTATGAGGTAAGCAACACAATACTGTCCCGTACTTTCCCTGGTTGCCTGCAAAAATCTTGCTGGGAAGAATTAGTCTCTCTGCATATACACTTTTTCTTCCCACTTTTTATTTTGTTTTTTGCTTTTGTTCCATAAAGGAATAATCTCTTATTGTTTCCTACACATGCAAAGAAAAGACACATTCATTGAAAGTATTTATGGGGGCAGGGAGTTGCATAAAGCACCAACAATATTACAGTGGGGTTTCACTACAAACCTTATTTTTTGTCAATGTCACTGTAAAGTCACCTTTACTTCACATTTTTTCTTCATTTCACATCAATTTCTTTTCATGGACAAATTAGCCAGGTATGCAAGGTACTGCATTCCACTGCTAAAGGTTACAAGACACTACTGGCACTTGGATTTGAATTCTGCACTACTATTTTACTCTATTTGATGCAGACTTGCATATCCTGGATTTCTGATATTCAATGACAAAATTCCCTTTAAGATTTAAAATGTGAAATAAGTAAGTGTATAATAGCAGAAATTCTTACCGTTCCCACGCCATTGTTAAGTTTCGGCTACAACAATTGCCACATGACCAGAAAGACATTTCCCTCTTCTGTGTATCAAAGAAGTTTTATAAGGAGAGCAGGTTAAATCAGTGTAATCCCTCAAATTTCACTTTGCCAGCAGGACAAGGGAGAATGGCTTTAAACTGAGAGGGCAGGTTAAGATCAGAGACAGGAAGAAATTTTTTACTGTGAGGGTGGTAAGGCCCTGGCACAGGTTGCCCAGAGAACTTGTGAATGCCCCATTCACAAAAGTGTTTAAGGTCAGGTTGAATGGAGCTCGGGGCAACCTGGTCAAGGGGAGGGTGTCTCTACCCATGGCAGATGGGATAGAACTAGATGATTTTTAAGATCCCTTCCACCATAAACCATTCTATGGTTCTATGATATTTGAATGTCAAAATGTCAGCATTACGTTTAATTTTAATAGGACTCCAGGAACTATGGAAACAATGCAGTAGCCAAACATCTGATTTTCTAGATGCCTGAATCATATTTGAAAATCTGACTTCAATAGTTCAGCTGAATTAAGGTTGGCTCTGATGGATTTTGGCTCAATCTAATAATCCAGCCCCTTCCTTATGCTGCTAGATGAGGAGAACCCACTTGGTTTTAATTCACTTCATTTCAAGTGCACAAAGAAATTTTAGGTGTAAAAATCCATGTCCTAGACAGGTAAAAATCACTCCAATTATGATAAGCTATCTTCATTTTCAAAAAAACTTTTCATTTGTCCAAGTCTCAGTTGTATATTTTCCTGTTCTTGAAGCCACAGCGCAGGTAACAGCTAATACCTGCCTTGGGGATGCCAGTGACAAGTCTGTGATGACCTTCAGTCTTTCTCCAACAGCTTCCCTTTCTTTTTTACTTTGATAGCAGAATATTTGCCCTTCCAGATGGCAATTTTTGTGATAATCAGAGCAAAAAAAAAGTTCAGCAGTCTTTTTTTTTTTTGGACAGTTATAATGAAAACACGGTAAAATCAGTCCAGGAAGGGAATAAAATGCACAGCAAGACAGAGGCAATGACTGCTGTGACCTACTCAGTTTTTGTATACTTAAGGTACGTAATGCTATGTTAGCAAGTGTTCTAGCTTAACATCCCCCTGCAAAAAAAAGCAACAAACCAGTAATAATTAGAAAATGTCTTCTTCCCCATTTTGCCTTTGCACTTCACCACCTATTCTCTATTAACTGCTCTTTTCATTTGTTTGCTCAATCTTCTCTCTTGAGCAGATAGAAGGGTTTCATTAAAGCAAAGCCTAATGCTGTCAGTGCCAGGAGGGCTGCCAACACTGGCGGTTTTAGTAAGTCTATTAAGCCGACCTAAGCATGCTAGTACTTAATAAATTCCCTCTATTCACAGCAGTCCTCTGCAAATATTCCTTTATCTCACATGAAAAACTACATTATGTAACTCAAGTAAGTAATAAAAGAGCAGACCCCACACTCATATTTATACATACACATAACTGTGTCCTAGGAGGAGTAGCACATATCAATTGTAATCTCTGCTGTACCAGAAGTACTTCTTGAGATTACAGAAAGGACTAACAAAAATTTCATGAAAGTATTTCTATTATTAGATGAAGCTAGCACTGGACAATCAGAACTTTTTTCATGGATTTTCTGCCACAGTCCATTTGCAGAGTAAATATTCTAAACCCATTTGAAGGACATCTACCTATTTACTGTATTTTATCTGTAATTAATCCAAAGGGCAAAACCCCCAAACCCCAGATTCTAGAAATCACTGTCATCTTCTGTCATTACCATAGCACTTAATGTTGAAAATCACTCTGAAGAACAAGTGAGCCATATAATACTACTAGTCAGCATCACTGCTTTTAAAGGAAAAGCCTTTATCATCCATACCATCATTTGCTATTCTTCAGGGCTCTGCAGCTCCAGCAATTGCTTAATTTTTAATTGAAACAAAGTTTTCAAAGCCATAAAGTATTGAGCCTTTATCTCTTATGTAAGAGATTCTGCAGCAGTAGAAAACAACTGATCTGAATTCTTCTCCCCTGAAAGGTTAATACAATTGTTTAAGTAATGTAATAAACACAGGGGCAGTGAGTGGGGTGGAGAGAGGGCACCAACCTGATGTCTAAGAGGAAATATACTCAATAAGCAGCATGATTTATTTAAGTGAATGTTTGTCTGAGAGCTACTGACAGGCAAGTGCAGAAATCATGGGGGAGCAGTCCCAGAGCATTATTTCTCCAATCATAATAGAAAACATTGACTCACAACAGCTGATTCTTTTATTCATTCTCTGTTTTTTGGTTTTGCAAAGATTACTGGAAACCTTAATCGTTTTAGTTCATACAAAATTACCAGGCAAGTGGAAAAATAATAAAGAGAACATGGTTCTGTGAAAAGACAGGATCACATTTTAAACTCAAACTGTCCCAATAAGAAAAAAAAGTACTCATCTTTGTAAGGGTTTAGCAAAGAAAAACTAATCATGCACATACTTTGCTATACTTAGCGTAGCATTTAGACATCAGCTAACTCACTGCAGTGAGGTTAACAATGTATTAGCAACTTAGCACGGAACCAGAACCCCTACTGAGGAAAATAAACCAGCCTTCTCTGTCAAGAAGTGATTTTCTGCTTCCCCAAGGAAAACGAAATTATGCTGAAGCCACCTACAGCAGATAACAATTGTGTTGCTTAGCCATAGCTGTGGTGAGGTCTTCAAATAAGGGACACCTTGATGGACAGTGATGAATTAGGTTTCTTCTCAATCACCTGAGTATAGCCCTAACCAGTCCTCCTCCATGTTACTCCATTGATGTATTTCCTACTCTTGCTGGGCTAAACAGTACTTACGCTACATAACGCAACAGCCCGCAGACTCTTCTCAAACAACTCAGTTCTGCTGTTCTACTCCATGGGAACACCCACTTGTCAGAGAACAAAAAATACAGATGAGTGAGAGCATGAAGAAGCAAAGGAAATTATCTCCCAAGAATAAGCTTACTTTACAGAGGAGAAGTATGGCAACATTTTTTTTCTACTTCTTTTAAATAAACACTCTTAAAATTTCACCTGAATGATTCATGTGATGCTGATTAACACAACCATCTGAAAGAGGAATTCAATCATTATGGCCCTGAATTCATATCTAAGAGCTCAGTTTTATAAGATAACACTGGATATTTCAGAATTCTTATATTTTAAGCTTATGGGGAAAAAACCCACAAATTAAGGACCTTGAGAAAAATCTAGTGTCCACAAGTTAAAAAAAAAGTAGAACCATCACAGAAAATATCATTGTATTTAATAGCTTCTTCCCTAGTGCCATCTTGCTATCAAATGATTCTCCTTGTAGGAAAAAACTTAGGAAAACTGTGCATAAAGGAAGATATGACATCTGTCCTTCAACTTGTTTTTGTATAAAAATGGTAACATTTTAGTAACCAATATAATTATTTCTTAGAAATCCATGTATTTGCTACTGAGAAAATTCATATTGTCCCAAAAATAAACATGTAAAAAAAAGTTACAAATTTTCCTTCAATTACTCTCTCTTGGTATTATCAACATATAAAAGCAAGAAAGCAATGAAACCACCATTTCACAGGAAATTTACAGTATTTTTGTGCATAGTTGTTGATTTATATAAGTGAACTTTATACTGCTAGGCAACTCAATTAATGAAGGTTAAAAGTAGGTCAGTGATGTGGGACCATGGTTCTTAACTTGCATTCCTTGCCTCCAGCTTGAGGCATAATGTTCATTCCTCATATTCTGGAGCACTAAATAACACTGTAACTAGATGCAGAAGACAAGAATCATTTGACTTTATCCACCCTTGATCTTTACACAAAATTCCCATGACATCTATAGAACTTCCACAGCTGCACAAACCAGAATAAGGTCCATGGTAAACACAGTTTTCAGGATTTGCTCTTCAATAAATATCACAAGTGTAAGAGAGACAGCAAATGTTAACTCTTTATTTGTTTGGAACATATAAAGGTTATATGAAAGAATGGAAACAGTTTTTATTTATGAAACGATTCCTTTAGAGCCATCTTGTGGGGAAAATAAGCAATTTAAAACAATACATGTACTCTAATTGGTTCTCTACCAAAAAGATTAGCGTTAAGTATGACATCATCTAGTACTCTTTTAAAAAAATAAATGTCTCAGGCAAACTGTAAACTTTATACAACATTATTTAATCCCCTAGAACATGAAGGAAGTGCGTTTCTGAACAATCACATGTTAAAAGACTGGTTCTACATAAAAAATATATGTATCATTAAGTTAAATATGCTATTTTTCTGAAGAATGTTTTTAAACCAGATTTTATTCAAACTCCACCCAACTACAGCCCAAAAAAAAAAGCGCAAAAACCTAGAGAAGCTGAGGTTTCTTCCAGAGCCCTCTTGAGTAAATTGGATAGAATTCTAACTAAAATGTTGTTTAAAAAAAAAAAAAGGCAAAATAAATCTAAACGTAGTAGTAGATTTAACATTCGAACCTGAAAAGTTTTCGTTGTTAAACATCCCCTTAGCACTGCCGATTTAAAATTTTGGTAGTATTTTCAAGTTCTGAAGGACTTTACACCACTTGTTTATAAAGAACTCATGACATGACAGTTTTCTGTCTGTATGTAAGTAAAGTACAGCCTTGGGCAGTCAATTTCAGTATATTCAAAAGTCTTGATGCAGGCTTCAGCTACCTAGGGCAATCAAATATCAGCTGCTGCTTGATTTATCTGTCTTGTCTATGAAGCAAAGTGCTTAAATTTTATCCTAGAGAACAAAAGAACACATGTAGTCTGTATATCTTACTCAGTTTTAACTTATGCCCTATTAAAATACTTCATTTACATAGAACATTAAAGCATATCACATCACATTTATCCAATACATAATTATCTTCTATTAATACAAAAGTAAAACAGAGTATCACAGAACACTTTTACAAAGCGCACAATCAAGAGGTGTCACAGAATTATGCTTTTTTTGGAGCTGTTACAATCAGTGTCTGGTATGGACTAGTAGGCACCTCTGTTAATTTTTCTCCTTTTTTTTAAATAAATACGGAAATTTGACAACAAAAGGGTCTTATGATACCCAAAACCTCTGACAGCTGTAACTAAACAGAACACACTGGCACTCAGATGTATAACCAGACAATTTTGCTAAGGCAAGCACGAGTATGTCAATTTTTATTTTTACACTTCTACCAAACGTTGAGAGAAAGAAGGTGTGCATGTGCGCTTTCAACTTTGCTTCCTCTTTAAAGAGCATAGTGAGATCTGCCTCCTCCACATTTGCTTTAAACTTTGGAAAGGAGCCCTGACTCAGGGGCACTTGCCTTAATGAGATTTTGGATTTCTTTGAATTTTGGATGTTCTTTATCAGCTACCAGCTGCAGCAGTATCGCTTCACTAGTAGTAACAATAATTCCAGTACGAGCAAGACGCTGGAAGAGAAAAGAACAGAGAGGGAATAATGTGAAATATTTGCAAATGTGAATGAGTATACATTTTGTAAAAAAGACAGACGGTATTTTTAAAAACATCTCCTACTAATAAAAGTACTGCCAATTCCATTCCAGCAATTCTTGGTGGTATAATTTATAAAGCTATTGACTGCTTTGAGACTTTCCTGAGGCAAAAGGCTGCCCTGGATTACAAAGAAGGCTTCCTACTTGGACTGTATTCTTTCCCCATGTCAGATTGAATAGGCAGTAGACCCACATCTCTTAATATTAACAACCATTTCCCCTTGCATGGTCCAGAGGACAGCTTTCTTCACTCTCATGCAGATATGAAAGGCTTGTAGGAAAAATAAAATAGCTAGGTCCAAGCTAAAATAATTAAGTAAGAAATTGTAACAACTTCTCGTTCAGTTCTTGTTACACACTACTATACTTTGGCTTTTGGACTACCCGGTGCACTCTCAAAAATAATCTCTGGAGACAGAAGGAAAATCTCTTCTACAGACATTATAAATCATACTGGCACAACAGCAGTTCTTTTTAAGTGACGTGTCATTACAGCCTCAGTAATTCCACATAATTCTCTCATGCTGCCAAATAACATGCATAGCTGCACAGAAAGCAAAACTAAAAGAGGTCTGCTAGATCTTTTAAGTGTGAAACTCAACAGAGCAATGCTTCACGCAGACCAAGCCACATGACTTATTGTAAAGTTTTTGGACTTTTAAGACCATGGCTGTTGCTTACAGAGCAAAGTTATCTTCAGCAAAGGCTGACTGCCTCCTGCCCCTCATCATCTTCCCAGGAAACATAGAGGTGCTTTGGCAGTAAAACTGTTCATGGACCCAGATTTCACTCCATCACCCTCTTCTCAGCTGCATGCTCCCATAAGCATTGGCTTATACCCTATTTCTAGGACTAAATACAATTTATACAGATTTCAGATTAGCAGAAATGAAGAGATGAGTGTTCTAAGCATACTGGATGATTTTCAAGGACATTACAATTTTTCTTAGCACACAGTCTTTGAGAAAACTACCAAGGATATGTTGCACCCACACTGCAGAAAGAAGTAGAACAGATACAGAACAGGAAAGAAATCCAGCAGGAACAGACTACGCTTTCTCAATCTGAGACCAAGCAGTGACATAAGATATCTTCATCAGATAGGGAAGAGATTCAGAACAGCCACAACCTTCAACAGTTGGGCTGAATTATTTCACCACTGAAAATTTCAAAGTTTGTTTCTGAGAATTTTTTTGACTGCAAGTTTTTGCCTGCTGTCATTTTTAAGCACACAACAGAAGTAGAGACAACCTGTCACCCAGGCAGACATGAAAGCTCTGGTTATAAATGAATTCAAATTGCAATTCCTAGTACACCTGGTCAGACATCTGCATGTTTGTCACCAGCATGATTGGAAAATTGCAGAACTGAAGGAGCAGGGATGGGACTTATTTGAAGTTCCTGAAGAAGCCTGAATTCTTTGCAATGCAAGGTCATTCTTTATTATTCTTGAAGGGTCATTGTGAATAGAGAAAGGTTGTGTTTGTCTTTGAAAAGACAAATGTTACACTCACCTTCCCAGAAAGGTAAGGAGAAGGATCCAGGGAACCCAGATTAATAAATCTCAGCTCAGCTCACCAGGTGTGGTGCAAGTTTGTACATGAGACAATGTCAGGTTCACTAATTACAAGAATACGACTAGGAACTCTGATCTTTACAGTGAGACTAAAGCAGGATCACATAATGCTTTGGGTGTGTTACCAACTTCCCTAAGCAACATATCACCATGGTCAATCGGGATTGTGGACATGTTCAGAACATGTGTCCCTTTCTCCTGGTCTCCTTCTCCCCAGTATGCCCACCTCTTGCCTGCTCTAGCCCCCTCTACTCTCTCAGTAGCATTTTTGAGAGAGGTTCTGCAACACACAGAGAGGACAATGTTGGCATGCACAGCAGAGGAGTTACTGCCATATAATCAGCTTGCTCAACACTGCAGGGCAGCAAGTGTTCCCTGAATCATATTATAATAATGATACATGGGGGACCACAGCAAAACATTCTCCTTGTGCTCTGTATTTGTTTTGTCTCTTACTGCTGCTGCACCACATTGATTTGGGAAGTCCATGATTTCAGTCATTCCTGTACTCTGTGTCACTACGCTCTATGTGACAGTCGACATTACGCTTCCACTTAATCAAAGTCACTGGTTTCATCAATCATTATACATTGGGGATTTTTCTTTAGCCTTTAATTCCCTTATTCGTGAGGAAATGAAGAAATTAAGTCTTCTCAAAAGCTATGAAAAAAGTATAACATGCTGTAGTTATTATTAGTTTCAATTTCCAAATAATTGTTAGGACCTGAGGCAAAAACTGCAATACTTAATGTATTATCAGTTTTTGATTTCCCACAGTGATGCCCACAGGCAAGTTAAGAGTGCACCATCAAAAAAATCATTTGCATGAATTTGCTACCACACAGTTGTACACGCTTTTAAATCTTCTTGTTACATTTATCTCCACTTTCCCTTTAGTTAGGCTAAGCTCCTCGAAGCAAGGGGGAGGGGAATCTTTACTATAATCACAGTCTTGAGATTAAGCTTTAATTTGCAATGATGAGGGAAAGCAGAGGGAGGGACAGATATACAAGAAGGGGCTTTGAACAGGATCACTTACTATACTTCATTGCGTTTCAAGGAATTTCAACAGCTGAATAAATACTGTTTGGGACAACTGAACCAAAAGCTTTACAGCACTTTTACTCCTGCTGTACAGGTAACACTCCATAAGAAAACATCCTAAAATGCTGATGTTTACACTGAGTACTCAGATTGCACAAAACAATCACTCTAAAAATCCAAACACCCCAAACTGGGTTATGTATATTAAATCATAATTTAAAGGAAGAAAAACAAGGCAATAATTCATCTCCATCTTAGATGCTATTCTAAGAATCAGAGCGCTCACCTCTTCTCAAATCTACATTTGTCCACTGCTTCGTCTTTGGAAATTCCTTGTTAGCTTGCAATAAGCAGGGAACTTGACATACAAACCCAAGGTGGAGAAAGCCTTGACCAAGGAACTTACCTCAAGAGCAAACATTCTGTCCATCATACTTCTTGATGAGGTGGCATCAGCTACAATATGAACCTCCAGACCTCTGCCAATTAATTCAAGTGCTGTTTGCTGGATGCAGACATGAGTCTACAGGGGGAAAATTATTATATATATTATTATTATAAAACATAAGTAACCCAATGCCAAATTAGAGTACATAATTAATTAGAATTCAAATACATATTTTTCCACCCCTGACATTACTAGGGAACTCAATGTGCGTTTTACATACCAACTAAGATTGAGGCAAGACCCTGTGGTTTACAAATATATAACTTCAAATTTTATTATGAGATAATATCAAAGACAACACAAGAATAATTTATTCTGTAGATGATATCTGAGCTCTAGGTAATACAAACTGAGTTGGGTTTTTCAATTACAGAAGGCAATGGTTAGTATTTTTGTGGGCCAACAGACTTTACCATAAACCAGTACAAGAATGGCAAGGCACATACTTCTACTCCAAACAGGACAACACTGCGGACTCCAGGGATCTCTGCTAATGCTGCTTCAACTTCTGGTAACACCATTGAAAACTTTGTCTTGGGAAGCACAAGTTTAGCTCCTGTTAAATCAATTTCTTGCACAGTGCTGCCAAGACCTTTGGGATACTGTTCAGTCACAATAACTGGAATTCCTAAGAGCCGAGCACCTTGGAGCTGCAAGGGGGGGCAAGGAGGAAAATATATTAAAAAAATAAATTATTAAAGAACAATAATAACAAAGACATTGTTATTACCTGAAATTGCATAATCGTTAAACTATTTGTGTATAAAATAATAGTTTATCTGTGTGATCAAAACCAAGAGAAAAACGAGCAAACATACCAGTCGTTGACCCACACTGATGATATCACCAAAGTATTTGATGGCAGGTCGAAACCTCTCTTGCATATCACAGCAGAAAAAAACGGTGCTTGAGGGTGTCAGGTTGCCCAAAGTAGTAATCTGAAAAAAAAAAAGAAATGAAGATAAGGTTTTCCATGGCAGTGGAGACCCTTTCAGAAAAGTAGCAAGATGAGAAAGAGTCTGCAATGCCTCTGCCAGGTAATGGATTTATGTTACTTTGAGTGAAAACAGGAGAAACGTTTTTCAAGCCTGGTTTTTGGTATATTTCTAAATTCAAACAAATCACTGATAATTAACAGTATAGTACAGTCATCAATAAGTAATTGAGCTTTTATTAGGTGGGAGACACAAGTCAGTGTACATGTACATGGAAACTTCTCAATCCTGAAGGGGCTGGAGGAGCATACTGCCTAAAGTACAGCAAAAAAAAAAAAAAAAAAAAAAAAAAAAAGAAAAAGTATCAATGGTGACACTGCATTCTGCAAATTAATTTTTCAATCCACAACTCTTGGAACTGACATAGAATCAGGATAAATTAACGTTAAAAAAATTCAGACTTCCACTTGCTATCAAATACAGTATGTACACATATTTTCAACACTTCCATTGTGTAGTCAATTTGATTGTTTAAGACATCTTTTAGCACAAGCCTGATGAAAGTCCAAAGGCTAGAATGAAAGCAAAGAAGCTTGTCAATATCACAGAAACTGTACTGAATACATTTTAATGACAAAAATAATCTCCTAGAGTTTCCTTAATACAGGCTACCAAGTGGGGTAGAAGGGAGGGGATAGGAAAAATATATCAAACATTTCATTTTCTCACACTTTGAAAGAGTGCTTGGTATTTGTATGAAATTACTAGCTCCACCTGTAGAAGCAAGGGATACAGCTTCAGGTGGAAGCTACAGGGAAAGAAAACAGCTATATACTATCACTTAGTTGTCAGGCAACTCGAGAGAAATTAGATCCATTCAGGAGCTTTTCAGCAGAATGATAAGTCAAATTGAATAAACAGCTTCTGGAAAGTAGCCATTAATTGTACACACTTCATTTACTGCAAACTGAGGTTGTGATGTTTTAAACTGAAACAAAATTACAAAATCTGTAAAATAATGTATTTCAGAAGAGTGCAGGTGTATTGGGTTTATGTGGCAAGGTTTTGGAAGCGAGGGGAGGCTGCAGGGCTGGCTTTTGTGAGAAGATGCCAGAAACAGCTGCATGTCAATGCCTATGCCAGCTGAATCCAAGATGGATCTGCTGCATCAGTGATGCTGGTGACACACCTCTGTGATAACGTATTTAAGAAAGGGTAAGAAAACCACTGTGCAACAGCCGCCAGAGCAGAGATTCCCCTGCAGCCCATGGTGCAGCCCATGGTGAGACATCTCCCATGGGAGGGACCTTATGCTGGAACAGGTGAAGAGTGTGAAGAGGATGAGCGCCAGAAGGTGAAGGGTTGTGAACTGACCACAACTTTTTTCTCCTCATCCCCCCCGTGCTGCTTAAAGGGAGGAGGTAGAGAAGCTGGAAGCAGAGCTAAACCTGGCAAGAAGGAAGGGATGGGGGAAAGATGTTTTTTGTTCTTGAATAAAAAACTGAACATTTGTTCTTGTTTCAACATTATTCTACTCCGTTATTGATTGGCAAAATATTAAAAACCCCAAATTAATTAAAATTAGTTAATTTAAAGACCCCAAAACATCCGTTTTGTACATGATGGTAATTGGTGGACGGTCCCACCCTATCTTGATGCACAAGCTTTTTGTTGTATTTTCTCCCCTCTGTCCTGTTGAGGAGGGAGAGGGATGGAGCAGCTTCTTGGGCACTAGGTGGTCAGCCAAGGTCTACTCACCGCAAGGGTACTGGAAATCCATAAATGCTAGTTCCAAAACTTTCACTGATTCACAACGTCTCCTGAGTAAAATAGTTTTTATCTCAATTCCCAAGGCTAAAAATCTACAATAATAGCCACACTCAATCATATGGAATGGCCTGGTAAAACTGTTCAGAAAATTACTTGTGTATTAATAATTACAAATGCTAAACTCCCACACCTCTCAGATTCAGTACACTATTACTATCAGAACAGCAAATGTTCATAACCGTGGTTCCTCCAGTCCTCGTGGGCCAAACACCAACACTATTAATACAAGCAGTTACAGAGACAAATGCAGAAACAACCATAAAGCAGATGTTATAATACTGGACCCACTGATGCCACAGGAAGACAGAGGAGCATCACAACAGGCATCAGGAAAATCTTTTTCACTAGGAAGATACAGCTGCACTGAAACAGGTTACCATGGGTGTGGGATTTCCATCCTTGGAGGTTTTCAGCATTCAGCAAAACAGCAGCTGATTTGATCAAGGAGTTACGGAAGGCATCCTCTAGATACCTCTCCCAGAAGACACTTCTGCAAGTCTACAGCATGTAACAAATGAGGCCTGGGACCAAGAAAGATTTGACATAAAATTAGATACTAATAACTGCCTTGTTCTTGAACACCACCCATCTATGTGCTTGAAAAATGCAGAAATTAGTTGGTAGGAAGTACTGATGTACAGTTCAACACCCACTGTGTTGAACTGTACATCAATACTTCCAACAAACTGGTAGGAAGCACTGGGAGCACCCACTGTGACCCATTCCAACTTTGGCACCATAACAGAAGTCAATTACGACATTTAACTTTCCTACCACTCAGCAATAAAAATAGAATAATTGGAATAGACAATATTGTAAGTGTGGCTCCAACTCAGAAAATGTGTCATTTAGTCTTGGCATTTACATGACAAGGAAAGACTACTATTTCCTTGCATAAAACATTCCATCACTTAAAAGCTGTACCAGGGGAAGTTTAGGTTAGACATCAGGAGGAATTTCTTCACAGAAAGGACGATTAGATATTGGAACAGGCTGCCCAGAGAGGTGGTGGAGTCACTGTCCTTGAGGTGTTTAAGACTGAATGTGGTACACAGTGCTATGTCCAGTTGACATGGTGGTGTTTGGTCATAGGCTGGACTCAGTCTCAGAGATCTTCTCTAACCTAATTGACTCTGTGACTCTGTAAAGTTTTTAAGATCATTTTGAACTACCACAAACCATGATGGATTACAGAATGAACTATGTGGAGCTAATTTACTCCCTTGATATACACCTTCCTATGCTAATGCAGCAGATGGCTCTACTATCCTTAGCAGAGGAACAAACGTGAATATATTAGGAAGGTCTTCATGGTCTGCCTCTGCAGAAGGATCAAACAAATGCACATATTCTTCACAGACAGCTACTTTGTCTGACCTATCAGCAACAGAGCTACCATAAAAGCCAGCCCACAGCTCTGTTATCTTTACTTTTTGGTGTCTTCTCACCCACACTTCCTTTGCTGCCATGTAAGAGTGTTAATTCCAGTGAAGTCCATGGTGAATTGGAAATGCAACAGCATTTCCATCTTCCTTCACATGGAAAACCATGCACAGAACCTATTACCAAACCTCAGGATTCAGACCTGGTCTCTCTGTAGTCCTTCCCCTATCTTTCCTTATTCTAAAACATACCTAATTCTTTTAATATTTCTTTTTACAACTCAAATAATTTTTTTCTGATATCCAATCTAAACCTCCCTTGGCACAACTTCAGGCCATTCCCTCCAGTTCTGTCACTGGTCACCACACAGAAGAGATCAGTGCCTGCTCCTCCTCTTCCCCTCACAAGGAAGCTGTAACTGTAATGAGGTCTCCCCTCAGTCTCCTCCAGCCTGAACAGAACAAGTGACCTCAGGTGTTCCTCATATGGCTCCCCCTTCAAGGCCCTCCAACTTGCCCTGAAAAGCCTGAATTCTGCTTGCTCAGATGCTTGCTGTTCCTCCCAACTTGGAGCCTTCTGCAAAAATAGTATTTGTCCTCAAGTTGGTCAATGACAAGGACAATGGAATAATTACAAACAGTGGATTTGGAATCAATCTTATAGAGCCAAATTCACTATTATTCTGATTTGACAGTGAAGTGCACAAAACTGACTGCCTATCCAGCCGGAGAGCATCTTCATTATAGACTTTCACTGAATCAATAATCCCATATGTTTATGTCAAACATCATAGGGAGCTGCAGTAAAAGCATTGTATCTGCTTTTCTTTACTGTCATGTTGGTTTAATATGATTTAATTTATGCCTTCAGACTAATACCAGCAGCATCTAACATAAAGTTGTGCCAACTACATATTTGCTAAATAAAAGCTTTCACAAAATCTAACACAGATACTTCTTATACTCTTTTTCATATTTATTTCTGATTAACTTGCAGTCTGAATCATGGCAGAACATCATGAAACTGGAAAAAAAGACATGTTAAGATGAAAAAGTTGACACTTCCTGGTGTTACCTGGAATAGCAGATACGGGAAGGAGAGAGTGCAGCAGAAAGCAGATTGAAATTGATTATCATAAACAGTAGCTAACACAGTCCATAAATAAATTCACGTATTTGCTATGTATAAAGGAAAGGTTCCATTTATTGGTTCTTCAGTGTGCCACATAAATCCTACTGAAAACACTTGCTTTCAAAGCCATCCTCCCCTGTGTCTGCGGCAATACTGCATCAGGGACATGGGTCACCTCCACTTTACACATCCCTGACAGTGAAAACCACTGCCGCCCACACCACACCAGTGCCACACCCTGCCAGTGAGCCAGGGAGGGAGCAAACCTACACATAAGCATCAAACCCTGGGCTGGCCCATCAACACCTGTTTGATCTCTCTCCGGAGAGAGGCAGGCTGGGCAAGGATGGTGAGGCATAGAAGCCACAAAGTACCTGTTTGAATCCACACTGAATATAACATCTACTCAACCACAACTACCTTAAAAAACTTGAACTCAAGAGAAAAAGAAAAGTAACAAAAAAACACAAACAACCAACCCCATACCCACAAACCCCAAATCACCTGAAGTTCCCTCCAACAGTATATAAGCATTTCCATTTGTTGCCCTTCATCTCAGTCACCAGGACTTTCTGTCCTCCAGCTGGAGGTCATCCACAGCACAAGAATAGGTACATCAAATGGACATGTAACATGATGCAGCTCTTTTACCCAGCTAGAGAAGTCATCTCTAGGACCTTGTCCAGACCAGGATTTAAAGGTATGTTGTCACAAGTTACATACAGCTTTAAATCCTACTCTAGAAAAGGCCTAGGTGTGAAAGGACAGGTATTTTTTCACATCTATTTCATCTCTGCTGGTTATTTTAATCAGGCAAAACTTGACTATGATGAAGAATTATAATTTCAGCTTTACAAAAATGTTCACATATAGTGGCTCTTTATCTGTACTTTCCCTGTTCAAACTCCAGGAAGTCATTACACATACAAAATGAAATTTCCTAGCAGTATTCATAACGAACAAGAAACTGGAAGCAAAGAAATAATCCCATCTGACATTACGAGTCACCTCATAAATCTCAGGCAAAGGTTTCCCACTTAAAGGGCAGAGCAGAGGCTGTTGCAGCCTTGGTATTTCAAGGATGGCATAAAAAAGAAAGAAAAAAAAAAGAAAAAAGAAGCATCATCTATTCTTCTCCTGTATTTCTAAGAGGAAATTTGTAAGATTCAGTTGTACTTTCCTGCCTCTCTTTCAAAGGAAAAACAAAAGAAAATAATGAATTCAGTTTAACGTATTTCAAGAGAAAAATAGGTTACATGTGTTTCAATTTAGGAACATAAATATTTATTTTATGCAAAGCCAATATGCATCCTTTTATATGCAATTCGGCATTTAAAAAGGACAGATTTAGTTGGATACCCATGTGATGCTTCTATAACTAAGGCAGTACAAAACTCTTCAACAAAATCTAAAATTACTAAAACACGTTCTGCAGAGCAAGATACACAGAGCCTCGATTTGAGGGGGAAAAAAATTGTCTTTCAATATTTTCTGTATTTTTGTCCCCCTTCTTTAAGGTTCCACGTGCTGCTCTTTTAAAAAATTATTTATTTAGAAATTTACTAATGTATCAAAATCTATAACTGTACCTTAAAAAATCCACAAACAACTCCACTGCAATTTATAAGTTGGTTTTTCCTCATCTTCAGAAAATGAACTTAGGTTCCTGAGTTAATCTTAGTTCTATTTCCAAAGCATCCGAACATAGGAATATTATATATGTGCAACAGGAGTGAAAATCTGTGTATTAATAGTTCTATTTTATTTACATTACCATGCAGCAACAGTTGAGTATCATTCCATAAGCAGCTTTTCACAAGAAAGACGTGCCTGAGACAACAATGTGTGTCAAAAAAACATGCTGAAGAAGTGCTTTATGCAATGATGCCAGTAATTTTACCCTTTCAGCTTTAGTATCTTAAGGTTTTAACAGTTTGTAAACAGAGGGCACAAGTATTTCAAGCCACCTTGAAATTATGACAGTGACTGTGAAATAGCCTCTCTTGGGTATATATTTAAATGCTGACCTCTACTGCACAGCTGTAATATGCATATAGCTGTGTTTTCTTTGGATATTTCCAAAGCGTTTTTCCTTACTGCTTCTCTCCTCCAAAGGCAGCTACAACATTACAGCAAAATGCAAGAATTTCTGTAGCACTATTTAACTGCATTTAGAGTTAGAAGAGATTAAAATGGTCCTGCATCCCCCCCCGCCCCCAAACTATAAATAGCAGTCTGTTAAAACTTTTAAAATACACAAAATACATGAAAAGCAGATGTCTCCCTTCAGCTAGTACTAAGTCCCTCAAGTTGGGAGAGGTCAGACCAAATGTCCCTCCCCGGTGCAAGTCTGTGGCTGGGGACTTTCAAGAGCAGCAGCCAGGCTGAATATCACAGTGCACTGCACCCCACTTGCTGAACACAGTGGGGGCCACTAGAAGTTTAAGTGGCTGTCTTGAGTCAGAACAGCCAAACCAAACAAATGTACATAGATGAGGACAACACAAAGGCATAAAACTACTGGAGAGGAAGCATCCCTGTACAGATCAAGCCTTGAATTGAGTGAGTTGCATGGAGTGGCTTTCCAAGGGCAGCATATGGCAATTTCTCCATGAGATTACTGCCCCTCTCAGCTGCAGGGACAGGAAATTGAAACAGCCCAGTCAAACATCATTTGATGCTGACATTTCTTGAGCTACTGTAACAAAAGGAATCCTTCTACGACAGGCCTGCACAGGAATTAAAACAGAGGGATAGCCTTCCAGCGCTCATAGGCACTAGCTGCCCTAGGTGTTAATATGCCATCCCCAGCTAAATGCATACATATATTTCACAAAATACACATATAAAAGCACTGAAATTATTGTCTAAGGATACAGATCCTACTATCTGTCCTCTTCATTTTAAACAAAATATATCCTTCCAAATATATGTCTAATCACACCAGCAAGCAAAAGTTGTCTCTCTTGAAAGATACATTCAAAACAGCGATTCAGCTGACTGCGCCACACATTGAGTTGACAAACCAATGTTGTGTATAACTGCAGATTAAATATCGGGGAGTGAGGGAGGAAGGGAAAAAGGGCATATAACAGTGGCAATGCATGAATGAACATATTGAAAGAAAGTATAATATTTTACCAACTGGTAAATCCTAAAGGTCTTAAAAAGCGCAGCTGTGTCTGTATCATACCAAATGTTCCCCAAACAGGCGATCTCTGAGCACCTGCCTGTGGCTTAAGGCAAGCTGACTGACATCATTGTGATGTCTTCATTTTGATGTCTTCACCTCATTCACAGCTGCTGAAGCACATCAAGGAGTAATACAAAAATACCATCTTTTCACATCAACAGTTGCTGCTGTCACAGAACTGCAACAGTACTGGTGTAAGTAGGCAATTAAAGCATAAAATACTGGTTCATCCTGAATTCCTGCAGTCAGTTAAAACTGTGTAGCACATCTGTACCCTGGGAGTGACATATCCTTCCCTATCTCAAGACTGACCTTTTACACCAAGCCCTATGTCCTGTTTCGAATACTTGGGCTGCATTTACAGTTTCAGTGCAAAAGGCATCTGCAAGTGAGTCCTTGCAGAGTAGTGATGAGAAACAAAATTCTGACCTGCAACACTATTACATGCCCAGATTACACAAATTCTGTTTTCAAAATCCTTGTTTGAATCAACAGCCATACCAACTCTTTTTGCAAGACTGTCTCTTTCCAGATTCCCTTGGTTGGGTCCCCAAAAATTCTGTTCACAACACAGAAAAAAAAGTTTTAAACTGAATGAGTGTATATAATGATATTGTCATAGTGATATAATATCATCATCATATAATAATAAATGACAAAATAAGTTATTAAACTAGTTTGGTCTTCTTAACCACTATTTCCACACATGAAATTAAGAAAAGAACAAGAGACTCCAAAGACATCCTTATTGTACAGTATAAGCAAATAGGCCACCCTGAGTTTATGGGTTCAAGCCACTAAGACTAAGCAGGGTTTACAGACAGCATGAATTAGACCACTTCTAAAAACATAAGGAGAAGACAAGCAACATTTCAGGTTTCATGATATCACTTTCTCAACTACTTAAAAATGTTGGCTTGACAAACTAAAACTTCTTAATTATCAATTAAGAAAGAATGCTCTGAATGAAAACAGCAATAATTTGTTGTTGTGAGGATTGGGGTTTTTTTTTTAAGCTTTATTCTTAGATATTAGGGAAAGGAAGAAGCAATGTGCTTCAAGTTGAACTATTACAGCACAACCTGCACCAATCTCCGATGGGCACAGAGGTGTCTGCATATGAAATACACAAACTGCGTTTGTCTAGCTCCCTGGTTTGTCGTCACAAAAACAGCGAGCTACAAACCTGTAAATCGGAAAGAGCTTTTTGAGGCAAAGAGGGATACAGAAGTCCTGGCGACCTACGAGCCACGATACCGAGCTCTGGCAGAGCCCATTTTACCGGCACCCTTCTAGTTTCCACTTAGCAGCATTACCTCCGGTTAAGGCCGGGCAGCACCAGCCGCCTGTTTTAAATGGAGCACACTGATTACTTCAGCCACCTGACTGTTCTCCCATCCACGGCGCCAAGTTCTGTCTCGCTGAAGGCAGAGCCCGGTTACCGAACGCGTGTGCCGCAGAGCGCACCTGCCTCCCGGTCACAGGGAAACAAAAGTTTCCTCGGAGAAACCTGTTAACGCGGGGGCTCTGCCGGGGTTGTGCTGCGGCCCG
>VYXB01007861.1:684299-738979 GCA_013397135.1 Pachyramphus minor | reverse complement strand
CCCAGCTGCGGCAGCTCCTGCTCCTCCTCCCCGCCATGGGGCCCGGCCCTACCCCGCAACCCCACGGGCTTGAGCGCGCTGCCCGGGCGCCTCCGCTGGGCGGGCACAGCCTCTCCCCCCGCATCCGTGCTTCCTAGGAGGGACGGTGCCTCACAGGCTCGGGCGGGCGGCGAGAGGAGCGGTCCTACATGGGAGCGGCCGCCCTCATCCCGGGTGCCCCGCAGAGGGGCAGGCGGCGGAGGCAGGGACAGCGCCCGCTGGGGCGGCCCCGTCCCGGCAAGTCCCTCGGCGGGCAGAGCCGCTCCGGGACGCGGGGGGGCGGGCGCGGCCGGGGCTGCGGCAGGGAGCGGCTGGAACGGGCGCGGCTGCCTTCCCTGGAACCGGGGGAGGAACCTGTTGGTAGAACGTGGAACATGCCCGGTTTTTTCCGAGTGTAATCCGGTCCCGGTCTGGATGGGGGACAGTTGTTCGCTCTCCCAGTACCGAAAACGCTTGCTGAGTTTTCGCACGAGGGTTTCTTCGGAAATGTCGGGTTCTGAACAGAGGGAGGTGCCCCAGGCGCTGCACGCCGCAGCTCCCAGCCTGCAACTCCATCGACTGATGAGGAGAAGTGAGCTGGATATTTTGTCCTTCCCAGCTTCTACCGTTTTTTTTTGTTTGTTTGTCTAAGAGAACTGGCAGGTGGACTTGCTGACCATATTTTTGGGGAAAAGATCCAAGTAGTGTGCTACACACATAAAATCTTGTCTTTTAAGACCAAGTGGATGTTTTCATGCTCTATGCAACGCAGTGGCACCACCATCAAGGTTAATGCATGTCTGCCTAGCAAAATACCAACAAGCTGAAGCACAAAGATAATAAGAGCCATGGAGCAGCTCTGTTATGAGGAGAGACTAAGAGAATTGGGACTGTTCTGTCTGGAAAAGACAAGGCTTCAGCATGATCCAACTGCAACCTTCCAGTACCTGAACAGGGCCTACAAGAAAGATGTAGAGAGACTTTTTACAGGAGCATGTAGTGAGAGGACAAGGGGGAGTGGCTTTAAACTGAAAGAGGGTGGGTTTATATTAGATTTAAGGAAGAAAATCTTTACTGTGAGAGTGGTGAGGCAGTGGAACAGGTTGCTTCTGGAAAATGTGGATGCCCCATCCCTGGAAGTGTTTAAGGCCAAGTTGAATGGAGCTGTGAGCAATCTGGTCCAGTGAGAGGTATCCCTGTCCAAAGCAGGGAGGTTGGAGCTAGATGATCGGTAGAGTCCTTCCAGCCCAGGCCATGCTGTGATTCTGTGAACATTTACTGATGTAAAACTCAGGGTTTACTGATGTCAGAAGTGTGAAGCTGTCATGTTAACCCTGATTACTTAGCTGGTTAGAGCATGGTGCTAATAATGCTAAGGCTGTGGGTTTGAGTCCTGTAGGGGCCCCTCACTTATGGGTTGGACTTGATGATCCTTGTGGGTCCCTTCCAGCTCAGAATGTTCTGTGATTCTGTTCTGTGATTCTAAATAAATGTCAGTATTATGTTTTCACTAGTTTGTTGGTTTCAGTTTTTTCCCCAGAAAATACAATGCTGGTATGATTTGATTTAAAAATTGCAAGCATAAGTAGTCTTTCACAATTACTTTTTACTCACCCATATATTCACTAGGCATTCACTGAAGCAGCATGAAGTGATTATTTCATACACTATCCAAGAAGCAAATGTGCAATGGTGCCTGCACATTACAGGAAAAATACGCAAATTATACTGTGTCTGGGCAGAAATGACACATATTAAGGTTTTAAAAGGATTCAGTCACAAGTCTAAAATGTACATGGATTCTGCCTTCTCTTAGTGACAGGGAATTCAGCATATTCATACAGAGTTTCCACCTTTCTTAAGGAGGTAGAGTCAAACTGATGGTCTAATGGAACACATCTTTGTGATTCAAGAGTCAAAACGCAGGCAATCCTGTCCATCTGGATTCAGTTTAAACACTTAATCCCGTTCTGTGTGTGACAATATTGAGCTGGGAAAAAAACAAATTTTCACCTCTAAAAATACATACTTAAGAGTATTTGGTGAATTATATACAACTCTATCTGCCAGGTATAAAAATATCCAGCAGCCAGGGTTCAGGGCTTATTTTAATTATTTGTCCATGCTTACTGTTCTGCTGATTTAATTTATTGTTACAGACAGTCATTAATGCTGCTACAGTAGAGGCATACAGGATGAGCAATTTTATGGCCTAGTCATTAGCTGACTTGAATCTGTTCAGTTTTCCAAAAGAAATGATGACAAATTGAATACCCGGTGAATTCTATTTATTTTCTGTGACTTAACCTGGTTTCCATTTCTTAATTTGTACTTTATTTTAATTGAGTGCAGTTCTAAAATTCAATGTATTTTGAAAACATAGCATGGATAGTGGTTTTGTTGATTAATGGTGCCTTTTAAACGGGCTTCCTTTTTCCATTATAGCAAGAGAGATATATCTGTATTAAACAAAATAGGCCATAGCAAGTTCTTACCATTCTAGCACTGCTGTCTACAGTGAATACATTTGAATACAAATTACCCAGTTATTATGCCGAATACATAACATATTTCAGTAAGTTGGCCAGATTCAGGTTTACTTAAAAAACAGAAAAAGTTTTTGCTAACAGGATGAGGTTTATGCAATGGCAGGGAATTGGCAAGGCAGTACACACATTCATCCAAAATCTGTGGGAGGAGATCTACTGCATCTGGCCAGTACTGCCTCTGTTGCCCCTTAGGTCAAGGAACAATCAGGCAGATGGACCCAGACACACAGAGTGAGAGCCTGTCCTCCCTCCCTCCCTGTACAAGGTCACAAAGGCAGAGGAGCACAGTTTCCAGATTGCTGCACCCACATGAAGGCAGAGGGCAATAGCTGCTTTTTTACCATGCAACTCATCTCTACTTACCAAGTGACACCTTATCTTAGCCTGTACCTGTGTCTTGACTCTGCTTGTATCATGGATCTTTTGCTTGGACTCTGCTTGGATCTTTTCACATTTCATTTTCTCTTCCCCTGCAACTCCATAGTCAGTCTTTTCACAGGTAGTTTCATTTTTCTTCTGAAGTCACTTAAGCCTTTTGGAGTAGGTGCCTGTTCTTGGCCAGTACTGTCCCATAGAGGAAGATGCTTCTGATGACAGCAGATCTCAGACTATGAATTTTTGCCACCGCCAACTCTGGTCATCTTTGGTTTTCAAGATATCACCCTCAGACACAAGCTTGGGAAGGGACACTTTTCAAGCACCACCATCTGGATGTAAGTTGGATTCACTGACCTTTCATGTGTCTCTTAATCATACAGCTCCTGTGGCAGTGGCTGACTAGGCTGCCTTTAATTAAGTTAGACAGGGATTGCACTATCACAAATATGAGATTCTAGCCCACCTACAAAATCCAGCATAGCATTTTTTGCTTCACAGAAAGAAAAGAGAGTATAGTGCAGTACCCAGGAGAAATATCTGATGATCCATGTTACATTGGCCTAAAACATTTTCTTAACTCAGTATGAATAACACAAGTGAGTAAGAGATTTGCTGTTGGCATTTCATTGCGAGTAATGTGTCTTTTACACAATAAAGAAAAACATTACTTCTACTAGAAATTTGATGCTAACTGATCTCCAACCAGCTTTTTAAGAAGCTTCCAATTTCACACTTACAAGCTAAGCATATACTGAAGTCATGAAAAAGGGGATATAATCACAGCAAATAAACACCTCTTGGATGGTGAATGCAGGAGCATACTATAAAGAAATTGGTGGAAAATTAATTAAGTGTCGGAGATTTTAAGTGAAGGCCAAATTTCCTTAGCCTGGGTCTGAAACATTTATGTATATATTGAAGTCTTGCTACTAACAAGTCCATTGACATTCTGCACAGACACAAGGCCCTGCCAGCCACACAGGACCTTCCTTTCCTGCAGCAGAACTGAACAAGGTCACCTGAAATCAGCCTCTGGAAATCATTTGTTTGTTTGTTTTCAGGTGTTAAGGAGCACTTCCATCAAGAACTAGGATCGATAAGGTGAGAGAGAAGGAAGCTTATGCAATGCCAACTGTAAGGATAGAGTCATTGTGAGTTTTTAGAGGAAAAATTGAAATTCAGAGCATTAAAAGGTAAACTTCATGTAAGAAAAAAAGAGTTCAGTATTCTAACTTTCAGATAAGAGTTTATCAGTTTGTCAGTTCAAAGTTTCAGAAGGGTTTTTCTACCTGATTTATTTTACTTATTTATTTCAGTCTGTCTAAAAGCCTGTTATATGGTCTCTTTGTAGAAGGAAACACAATGCCAAACTGAATCTACTAAAATTATACACTCCCCAAAGTACTCTGTTGAAAATTTCAGGTAGAGAGAGAGCTCTAGAGAAAAATATTTACTCCTGTGGTGATGCCTTCTCAGTGAGCAAAATGTGAATGTCCTGTAGTAAACAGATTTGTGTTTTGAAAGTTGAAAGCACTCAAGTAGCTTTTTAAAATAAGAGAGAGCTGACATTTTCTAAAGTTGTAAATCCTCTTTGGCATCACCACTGGCTGAAATTTACACACCTCCAACAGGAAGGAAGTCAAGGAAAAGGAAACTGCCTTTCTGTGCAGATTCATTGACTTTTTGTTGTGTCTATGTAACCCATTCCCCTGTGATATTTCAAAATTATTTTCATCTCATGTCCAAATTAATGCTTTTATTCCCTGTGAAGGCATGCTGCAGATTACATTGTTACTGCAGTACCATTGCCACAGAAACCTTTGTTAGAGCTTGCACCTTGTCCTGCATACCTGTATTAAGCTTACCCTTGCCATAGCAGTGTATCCACGTTATCAACCAGTTCAGCACCAACAGCTTAGTTTTGCAGTCCTAGCTTTGCAGTTCTACCTGAACTCTCTGTTGACTTTAATATATCTGGCTAGATCTGCATTGTATTTTAAAACTACCCTTGACTCTGGGCTTCCAGCCAGGTTTACTTGCTGTCTGTGCTGCATACCTAAGGTGTTAGGTTTGCTTCTAACATCACCTTCCATGTCACACCTTTATATACAATGGTACCTTGAAATAAAAAGCGTATTACTCGGCCAAATCTCTGTCCGTCCTCTGATTTTGGAGCTTGATAGGTGTTTTAAGGCTAATAATGTTAATAATTCAATACCATGTCATTCAGGCTGTATTTTAATATCCTAAATTCCTTTCACATATAACAGGACTTACAATGGGATAATAAAATATGACAATAGAATCATAGAACCATAGAATTGCTTAGGTTGGAATAAACCTTTAGGATCATTGGGTCCAGCTGTGATATTATTGTCATGAAGCAGAGTTAAAACATAGACAAGACCCTGCTTTTATATTACTAGAGTTAAAAATGTGAAAATTTAAGTCCTCATGGAAAAACATAGCACTGTCAACGCACTCTGCTAAATTTAAGCTGAATTTGTTAAAGCAAAAGTTATTAAAATAATGATGCCACAATTAGGAGCTTAATTTTCAAACTCAGCTGGTTTTTTTCTATAGAAATTTAAAGGATTTAATTTGGAAACAGTTACACTTTTATGAGGCAGTTCAAGCTTTCTTGGGCAAGCCAGCCCAACTTTCTATTGACAAAATATTAAAGATAAAAGACAAAGTGTAAAAAGAAAAAGAAAGATCTTACTCACTGAGTAGTCATGTGGTTGTTTTCACAGTGATATGTGATAATAAAATGTCTTAGATCTATTTTCAGATATAGCATTAAATGTGGTATGGTGATTCAGTTAAAGCACATTCGTAATGATTATGTTTTACCTTTGTCTGAATCACAAAGTACAACAGACAAATTGTCAACAATTAGCAATTATTTCTTCAAGATCAGGCATTACCACTGTGTGTTTTCAGGGAACACAATTACTTGGAATTACACCAGCTGTTGGTCCAGAATTTCAGTTAAATATCCTTTTGTTGACAGGTTGATTACCAAAAACTTTTCTACATTTTTAGTGGAAATGTACAAACATTCTTTGCCAGTAAGGCAGGATCTCACCAGATAGGAGACAGCTTTTTCATCCCCTGGCCTGAAACTGGCTTATGACCGCAGTAGTGATGTTAAACTCCAGTTTGTTGACTGAAGTTTGACAAACCTGAAAACTTACAGCATTTCCTTTGTGATATAATTGACCTGCATTTCTTGCAGTCACTCTTCCATCATCTTCATATGCATTAGATTTTGTGAATTATTTGAAGTTTCTGCTCAATTTTTCCTTTGAATCAATAATATTTGGTCACATGGGACACCAGTTTCCATAGTGAAGAGTGGTTTGAGTGTTGTCTGTACTGTACCTATTGCTTGAGCCACAATTTATTTTTATATCTAATAAGCACTGGTCACAAGCCACTCTTGAAAGAATTGTCTATGCAAGTCCGTCTTTGGATTGTGTTATTTTTCTTCAGTTCACCATTATGCTTCTAGTGCTGTAATCCTGTTATATATTCAGAGGTCACTTAGCTTGTTTTTTTTTTTAAATTTTGTATATAAGGCAGAAATGTTGCATTTGGGGTATTTATAGAGTTTCCACAATCTCAACAAACATTTTGCATTCACGCTTGGAAGAATTTGTATACTAACTAGTAGGCAGTATCTTTTCATCTGGTCACATCTTAGTAGTTATGTTTTCTTTGTTTCTTATGTTTCCAGTTTTTCTAGTTGATTGGCCAAAGATCTAGGGAACTATCAGACAAGTCTAGGTTCCCCAAATAATCAGGTTTTTCACACTTGGAACAGTATATTCACAAGTGAGTGGCTGCTGGGTCAGATCCTTTCCCAGTTTCATTTCCTTCTTTACTGTTTTCATTGTGCTTTGGCATTCAGTTTCTGTTCCCAGCTGTAGTGGCTTTTGCTTTAGTGAACAATAGCTGTAATAAGTGTATACATATGTG
This sequence comes from Pachyramphus minor, assembly GCA_013397135.1. NCBI lineage: Eukaryota > Metazoa > Chordata > Aves > Passeriformes > Tyrannidae > Pachyramphus > Pachyramphus minor. The sequence goes on along the minus strand of VYXB01007861.1, from coordinate 732,053 downwards.
ACCATATTACTAATATCTAATAGTACATAGTACACATTTGATGTAGTTTTATATATACAGCCAATGATTGTAGCTGTGGTAGAATGGGCAAGATTTTCTGAGCAGTTGTTTTTATGGAATGTGCAAGCCTTGAACCTATGGAACTTCACCTGTGAATGGCAGGGGTGATAAAGCATCACTGCATCAGTACACTATGGTAGCCTTTTCCACACTGGAAGATGTGCTCAAGGACATTTGGTAGAATGAGACTCTTCTTCCACAAATAGGAGTAGTTCAATATATTGAATTCTACTGTCTTTTTAAGTTATGTGCATGGAATCACAAATGCTGTTCATTTTTACCAAACTATCACTATTTTAACATATTAACACCTACTTGGCGACTAATTGTAAACTGTATGACATTTTTGCAATAACTGAAGCGGTAGTTTACATATACTGATAAAAAAAGAAAAGCACTCGGTGCATTTTAATAGTCAGAACAATGAAACTATTCTTCAGCGATCAAAGATGAGTTGAAATTTTCCCTGTTGTCCCACTCTAAGAGATCCAAGCTTGCAGTAACTGTCCTTTTCCTCTGTGGTTTTATATACTTCTTAGTCAGCTCCTGGAGGACATTAAATTCAGCCAAGTGGCATTTAAAAAATGTAAAAAGTCCCTCTCCGGACTTCTTGCAGGCCCCCTAAAGGTACTGGAAGGCCATGATTAGGTCACCCTGAGGCTCTTTCTGCTCCAGGCTGAACAATCACAGTTCTCTCAGGCTTTTCTCATAGGAAAGGTACTCCATCCCTCTCATCATCTTTTCTCCAACAGGTCAATGGCCTTGCTATGCTGAGGGACCCAGAGATAGATGCAGTGTTCCGGGTGGGGTCTCACCAGAGAAGAGTAGAAGGACAGAATCACTCCCCTCACCCTGATGGCCACCTTCATTTTCTGGTTAACATACCTGTAGAAACCCTTCCTGTTATTCTTTGCATCCTTTGCGTGGTTTGGTTCAAGCTTTGCCTTCCCAACCTTCCTCAACCCATCCTATGAAACCAGACTTCATACCTATAATCTTTCCAGGTTACCTGTCCTGATTTCTACTGCCTGTGCATTTGCTTCTTTCCCTTTAGGTTGACCAGCAGTTCCTGACTCAGCCATGCCAGTCTCTTGCCTTCCTTGCCTGATTTCTTGCTTAGAATCTTCAAGGTGTCTGTAAGGGCTCCATGATACCTGTAACATCACTTGAATGCCTGAGGTTAGAAGCAGAACCAGCACCCTGGCAAAAGCAGGAAGGGAGTGCCTTGAGAGGCAGCTTGCCTCCCTTCCCCTGCAGCTGGGTGCCAGACCTCCATGGAAGAAGCTTGAAGAGCCTGTTGGTGCACAGAGTTTTGACAGGAGGTCTATAACTGTGCAGCATGAAGCCTAGTTTTGGTAGATACATCACCAGATGAACAAGTTAGCCTTTAAAACTATTAATAGGTTACAGTCATGGTTTCAACCCATCTGGCAGCCAAGCCCCACTCAGCTGCTCAGTGTCTCCTGCACCAGCAGGATCAGGGGGAGAATTGGAAGGGTAAAAGCCAGAAAACTCAGGGCTTGAGATAAAGACAGTTTGATAGGGAAAGCGAAGTTGCACACAAGCAAAGCAGACCAAGGACTTAATTCACTGCTCCCCATGGGCAAGCAGGTGTTCAACCATCTCCAGAAGAGCAGGGCCCCATCACGTGACGGTGACTTGGGAAGACAAACACCATCACTCCAAACGTCTCTCCCTTCCTCCTTCCCGTTTATACACTGAGCATATACTGAACATAAACTGACCAAAGGGATATTCCAGCATATGGTCTGGAATATCCCTTTGGCCAGTTTGGGTCACCTGTCCCAACTGTGTCTCCTCCCAGCCTCACATGTACCCCCAGTTTCCTCCCCAGCGTGGCAGTGTGAAAAGCAGAAAAGGCCTTGGCTCTGTGTAAGCCCTGCTCAGCAATAACAAAACATCTCTGTATTATCAACCCTGTGTTCAGCACAAACCCAAAATGCAGCCCCATACTTGACACTGTGAAGACAATTAATTCTACCCCACCCAAAACCAGCACAATTACTTAGAGCTAAACCCCAGAGTGTTAATTTAAATATGATCAAATTCTTACCCTCTTTTCTCCTTTCTGAGAGACAATCGCTACCCAAATAAACAAGGTGCTTCTATCACATTTTGCCTTTGCATTTTTTTTTTACATGCTTTCGTCTTTGTCAGGCTTTCACCTATGTTGGAAAGTGTAGTTCCTCTCTTACAAGGTATATCAGCCTCAGTAAGACAGAGGAAAATGTTAAGAGATTTTTAAGGAGAAAAGAAATATCTTCTGCCTGCTCTTTTACTGTCGGCATTTATCTTCATTTTATCTATTTTTAAATCAGTCACCCCACTCCTCGGTGTCCCAGTTCTAAATATTTTATTTTGAGGATGTAATTTACTAACTCAAGAGCTCTTTCAAAAGCTTTTGAGCTTGATTACTGTCATTTAGAACATCTGCCTGACAAACTTCTGCATTAGCAGAATGTAGTTTTTATTTCTCAGGAGATTCATAGGTTTAGTTCCAGAAATCCTTAATCCATGAGTGATTTTGCATTAATAAAATAATTATCCTTTGCCTTGGATAGGTAAAAAGGTAACTTTTTTTTTCTTTCATTTTTTTAGTGGATTAATGGAACATAGAAGAAAGAAGAGGTCCAGAGCCCAGCTAGCTATTTTTATCTAGCTTCTACTGTCAGGATCTTGAAGAGATCAGAACAAATAGGCTCATCATATCTCCAGGTCTGCCACCACCTGCACAATTAATAGATTATGTTCATACCAGCAAAGCTGAGTGGCAGTTGACCTGTTTTGCATACAGATACATAAACGTGTCTGAGACCCTTAGTAGTTACAAAACTGTTTCTGGAGTCTGGCTTTATTGCTGCAGCATCCAAGTAAAAGCAATAGATGAAAAAAAGTGAAGGAAAAAAAAAGTGCTTTTTCTTTTCCTTAAAGATCTTTGGGGGGATTTCTACCACTAGTAATAGGGTTTCTGTTAATGTTTGTTCCATGATGGATTGTAAAATAAGTACTTGCTGAAAGTTAGGACTAAAAAAGATCATGAATTTGGACATGACCTTATTAACAAAGAACAATGCAATGGAATATGCAGGGATAATATTATTTTCTACATGCATTTTGGTAGGTTGAACTGAATGGCATTCTAGTGATTGCCACTAAGAGTTTCTATAGCTGAAATCCTTTCCGTTTTTCTGTATAACCTTTGGGGGTTACTTCAAATTACTACATGCTTTATTTGGGGTTTAGAAAAGGAAAGGTTTAGAAAAGGAAAGATTTAGAAAAGAACTCCAGGGCCAAATGCAAGATTATGGCTTTGAGCTGTACTTTTTGCTAGGTGTAATGCCCTCTGCAAGAATTTGCAGTAAGAACCTCTGTGATGACCACCAGCTGCTGGATATGTGAACCAGCAGTTGTACTACAAATTGTAGTTGTTCAAAAAACTTGTAGTAGGATTTTAAAAAGCTGCAGTTTTGAAAACTGGGCATAAATTTTTCAAATAACTTCTGACTCCAATCTTAATATCACAGCAAATACCTCATTCTCTTGCATCTATGTAGAGATATTTTTATAACAGAAGGTCGACAAAATGAGTCATACATTTTTATTTTAATATTTTATTGAATGTAACAGGCCTTTTACTAAATGCAAAAAAGCTGTCTAGTGTATTGCTTGAGTTGATTTCACTGTGCAGTTCTAGGGTCCTTCTGGATCCTGTACTGAGAGTGTGTAACAATATTATTTTTTAAACAGAGGCAGGATGGTGATGACAAAAATCAAGATACTGTGATTTATGGGATGCAGAAAGAATGATTTCCATTTGAATGCTGAATAGGCCCAAAATATGCAGGTTCTGACCATAGTTGTGGGAATTGCCTACAGAATACATGTAGTGCAGCTAACATGAGGGTAATTGCCGTCCTCTACCTGACTGTGTAAATAAAAAGCTGTTGGTAGTTCCCAGACAGAAATTTCTTTCTCTAGAAACAGGCTTTAGAAAGTCCTTTTCTGACACCAGTCTTCGTATAACAAAGCAAGGAAGAGATTATCTTAACTAGGTCACATGTTGTCTAAGAACTTTTTCTGAACATCACGTGGAGGGGTTCAATAAAAATACAGACTATATGATCAACATTTTAGTTAGGGAGTTTTTCATGTTATAAGCTAGCTGAACAAAGTGAGTGACCTCAAAAATATTTGACAATAGTGTTTTTGTATGCCACATTTCTCTAAGGATATTTAGTTTTAATGTATCAAAAGAGGAAGCCAAAAGGTCTTCAAAAATAACCTGTGCATCTAGAGAAAACTTACTACCTCCAGTTAGTTCAGAATATGCCTGGAAAATGGCACAGGGACTCCTCATTATAGCAGAGATATGCCAAAAAAGACTAAGACAATGGTGTGTCATACTTAATATTGTTTTGATCTGCGAATTTCCCAATAAAATCAGTTTGTTAATGGCAGATTACAGGCATTTGGGTAGATGTAAGCTTCTTTTCACAAAAATTGGATTTTTGTGGCCAGCAAAGTGGAAATGGAGTTACACTTTCTATAGTCCAAAAGCGGTTTTCCTCATCTTATGACAGAATATGGCTTTGTTACTGCAGTTATATATAACCGATTACAGAGCTTTCACATGTCATCAATAAGTAATTTCCTCTCTTTAATGTATGATTCTAATGAAATGCTTGGATAGAAACTGAGCTGAATGCATACGACTACTTTCTTGTGGCCATCTGTAGAATTCAACCATTTGCAAAAAAAAATTAGGTTTATGTAATTCTAGGTGAAAGCTCAAATATCTCTGTGCTCTCGGCAAAATGAGAATTAGATGCCTACGTGCTGGCAGGAGATGGATCTAAGACATAATCCTCTTCTCACTGCTCCCTGTCAATTTAAGCAGTTCTTGCTCTTTGAGCTGGCTTTTGAGGCTCTTACTCTCAGGAATATAACTCTCCCCCTAACATTTTTTAAGACTCAGTCATTCAGCATGCTGTCTCTGAATTTCACTAAGCATTTGAGCTTTTGAGCTAGGCACTGAAACAATGCCTGCAGCAACTGTGTTTCCTTCAGCTACTCAGCTGCAAAATGAGCAACATTGCTCCTGAAGCATGATGGCTTCAAATGAACTGGGAACTTGGATCTCTCTTGTTTAGTATGACAGAATCATAGAATGGTTTTCATTGGAAGGGACCTTAAAGACCATCTACTTCCATCCCCCCTCCCTTCCATTGGCACGTGCACCTTCCACTATCCCAGGTTGCTCAAAGCCCCATCCAACCTGGCCTTGAACGCTTCCAGGGATGGGGCATCCAGAGCTTCTCTGGGCAACCTGTGCCAGGGCCTGACCACTTTCATACTAAAGCTTTTCTTCCTAATATCTGATTTAAATTTACCCTCCTCCAGTTTAAAGCCATTGTCCCTTGCCCTATAACTCCATGCCCTTGTGGAAAGTCCCTCTCCAACTTTTTTGTAGCCCCATTCGGTGCTGGAAGGCTTCTATAGGATCTCCCCAGAGCCTTTTCTTTTCCAAAGTGAGATGTAGATATAGATATAGATATAGATATAGATATAGATATAGATATAGATATAGATATAGATATGTGTGTGTGTGTGAAGATATATATATGTGCTTAAAACAATAAAAAATATGGTAAAGGTAGAAGCCTTACCCTTGGAATTTTAATCCAGATTTTTCCAAAATGAGAGTCTTTTAGTCTTTTAGGCATTAACCACCAATTCTGGATTTCTTGGCAGCTTTATTTTTAAAAATTTAGGAAAAGTATCAAAAGTTTGCACCAAAAATTGCAACTGATGGAGATACTTGAAAGGTGTCTTTTTCAACCACACACATGATGTTCATTTAATTAGAACCACAGTAGAATTGTACTCTAGAAGTATTGAATTTAATTGTCATTTCAGTGATGTGAAAGACAAACTATGGCTTCTGCATGCTGTTTTTTAGAAGTAAAAAAATACCTTTTGGTATTTACGAGCAAGTAAATAAATACCTTTTATTTTGGCATTTGGATGAATGACATCATGAGCTCTTCTGCACCCACTAAAGATGATAGCTGGTAGTTTTCCTTGATAAGAAAGTTAAATGTCACAAGACAATTTTGATGTTCATGTCAGTTTTGCTCTCTACGACTTTTTTTATACTGAGAAGTCTGATCATTCAAATGTAACTAGAGCAAGATCTCAGAGTAGCATCCTATTCCTACATACCTTTAGGACAAGAAGCTGGTAGAATGAGCTAATGCTTAGGCATTCCTTCCCAGAGATCTATCTTCAAGTTCATGCTTTTCAATACCAATAAAAATGAATCCTCATACTTGGGGAATACAGTCCAGCACAAAATAATTCCTCTTCACAATTTGCTCATGAGCTACGTCTGGTATGGCACCAGATTGAGTAGTGATTGAGTCTCCTACTGTTAAAGTAAAGTCCACACAGTGGAGATAATTATTAGTGTATAATAGAAGATACATGTGTCAATATGTTGTTAGTAAAGTACTGTGAGCTGCCTAGTAGAAATTAGTTATTAAAAAAAAGAAGTTTGGAAATACCTGGGTACTAGGTAAGTATTTAATGATCTCGTAGTTACCTATATTGTAGTAAATTCTGTTGGCATTCAATATAATTTTTTAAATTATTATTTCTGTAACTGTGTCCTGCATTTGGAGAAAAAATTAAATAATTTGCCAGATTTTCAAAGGCAGCAACCCGGTAAAGCTTGCATGCTAAACTTCTATGCTTTCACTGACACCATGAACCTAACAAATCCAATGTTGTTTTAACCCTCCCCGAGCAAATTTTCACATATCAAGTATAAAACTTAAGTCCATACTAATTGTTGGGTTCAACAGAATTCCAATGTGAGGTGACTAGTTTCAGCATTAGTAACTTCCTAACTTAATATTATGAATTTAAAAAATTAGGGATGTAAGTATATTTTGTTGTTAGCAAGGAGAAAAGAATGAACAGAAAAGTCAGAACAGATAGAAAATTGAATGGAAATTGTGTTAATCACTACAACATGTTTTTTATTGAATCACAGGTAACATTTGTCGTTACTCACAAAGCTGTCAGTTAGTTTCTCTGTCACCCATCTTCTCCTATAGGCACCTGTTGCCACATATTTTGGCCTCATATAGTTAACAATGATGCGTAAATACCCTGCAAAGACAGATGGGAAATTAATTCTATCAGACAAATAACTGTATCCTGAAATGAGTTGTCTGGTTGTGGATCAAATCAGCTCTTTTTGACAGTATTTTAGAATCAAATATATGCCCTTCCATGCAATAAGCCCTGTAAAAGACTGACAATTCTGTTCTTCTATGCTCAGTAGGTTGAAATGAATGAGCAAGACTGTTTTCATATTAGAAGTCCCATCAAGGCATTCACTCCTCTCTTGCACAATGTGCTTCAAGTAATTAAATCTCATTACTCAGTTTGCTATAATGTGGGGTTTAGATTTGGGTTGGGTTTTTGTTTGTTTTATTTATTTGGTTGGTTGGTTGGTTTTAAGTGAACTGATCCATTTAGTTGAGTTCTAAATCCAAAACTAACACAAAAAGCATCTTACCAAACTTGGCCGGTCCCATACTAGTAACACTGTCCATGCATACTTGTGAGAAACATTATTTTTGTCAGAATAGCAATATCAGTTACCTGAAGGAGACACAGTAATAAGTGGCTTTGAGCAGTCTAAGTGCCCCTTTTATTTATGAATAGAATTAATTCTGTGTATGGTCCACCTGATATAATGAATAACCTCATGGTGCCATAACAGCTCCAAATGGAAATAGTTCAGTGGATCTCCTTCTGCAAGGAAATACAAGCAACAAAGACTGATTTGTTGTATTGCAAAAGTGATTCCTCACTGTTTGATTTGAGATGTGCTTATTGCAGCCTTTAAAGAAACTCAATTAAACTATTTTGGTAAAAGGTTCTCAGACTTGTAGATTTGTTAGTGACACAGGAATTTAATTAACTCTGATAATGATCTAGTTTGCTTAGAACTAGCATTGCATGATCATATAATCTCTTTGTCTAATTAAGGGTACATGTAAGGTATTATGTCCTGAATATCAGGACACAAGCAGATGATCTTCTGATGTTACCCATACGGCCAAATTAATTGCCAGATCATGCTGTCAGTTATTGACAGTACTGCTAATAATACATATCACACTAAAATTACTCTTAAAATTACTACTATTCATGTGCAACATGTTTTGGCTGTCTGCTGAATATTTGCATTTAGTATTTGTGGCTGCAAATACTAAACAGAAAGACATTATTGGCTTGAGATTAGTCTTGACTTAATGAATAAGTTCCATAAATACTGGTACATGTCTTATTATTTATTATTCCACATCAAATTACTAGCTAAACTGTTGGCTGGGGACAGGCTACTGAAAAATAAACCATCGCTGTTTTTTTCTTTTCAAAGAAGAGCTGCTTTTTTGTCTCTCGTCCCATAGCCCTCCAGTATTTTTAGATTTTAAAAATGCAGGCAAAACTGTTTGTCCTCCCTTTATCTCCTTCCCCCCACCCCAAAGAAAAAAAAACAACAAAAAAAAAAAGGTGTAAAAGCAATAGTAAAAGATGTTTTCTGTATGTCATCTGCAGGGAATTTGTAGGTCAACTGACATAATTCTTTATGGTGGCTGTTACGAGTATGGGAATTCTCTTGAAAAAACCTATCTGTCTGTCTTGGGTGAAGAGAACAAAATTCAGGCTGTGATATGCTTAGGAACTTTGTGGGGTTTTTTGGGGATCCTAAAAATGATTTATGAAAACTAATCATCTAAGCCATTACTGTACTAACTGTATCAGATTCAGTGGGAAAAGAGAGTGGATATGCCTTCACCCTCTCAGAACTTTACCTTCCCTAAATGATAACTTTTTTTTAATTAACATTTCTTTCACCATTGACCCTCCTTAGATGCAGAGGAAAACTTCAAGATATATACACTAAATAGCAAAAATAATTACCTTAATTTATTTTAATCTTTCTCTCTCTTTTTTAATACAGGAGATTGGCAAGTTCAGCTCTCCATCCACACCCCAGCCACTCCTCATCTACTTCTTTACCCCTACTGCATGAAATTAAATTTCCCAGGTGACTACTGGGGCATAATTTTGCAGCAACACTAAAGCCCTCAGACCTCAACCATCCAGACGTTGATCTGAGTGTGAGGGTAGGAAATGAACAGGTTAGTCTAAATATTTTCTCATTCTGAAAGGCAGACCCTTTGCGGTGTTTGACATGAACATCATTATTATTCAGCCTAACTACACTACTGGTTCAACAATTTACATATCTATGGGAAATAAGACTTTTTGCTGCAATGTGCTTCAGTGCATGTGCTGCCACCTAAGCTACTGACTAAAAGAAATAAAACTATTGGGTTGAACATAATATACAGTTTTCCCCTTAGGAAATACAGAGCCTATGGTTCTGTAGATTTTCCATTTATTATTTTCTTGACATGATAAGTGTCCATTTAACAGGGATGGGACAAAACTATTTTGCTAGCCTTTGACAACAGGCAGATTACCCTGGCTGTCTTGGCTACACTAAGGAAAAGAGGGGAGTGGCTGGAATTCTGTATTTCGCTGGTGGTCCCAGCTGGGAAACAAATACCTGTAGACTGCCCAAGCCAGCTAAGTTAGTAGAGTCCCATTGCTGCTGAAAATGTACCCCAGAGCTCAGAAACACCAACTGACCCAGTACTTGGACAGAGCATGAAAGTTAGCACACATACACTGGTCTTTCTCTGATGTTTCTCTGACCCAATTACTCTTCACAGAAACAATTTTAGATACTTTACAAAACAAGTGACCAAATGATGACATTCATAGACAGGTTTTTGTTTCTTTCCTTTTTTTTTTCTTCTTTTATGGAAGAGTGTTTTCTTCCTTTTTTTTTTTTTTAATGTTTTTTCCCCCTCGCATTTCTGTTGCATTTAAGTGGTAGAACCTTTTCTCTAGTCATATATACTATTGAACATTGCAAAGCAAAATAAATTTTAGAAGTGTTAAATGCCACCAAAGCTCAGCATTTGATTTCATTATATTCTTTTTTATTTTATTACAAGATTAAATGTGCTCCTGTGGATCTCAAGGTACCATTTTTTTTAAAAAAACAATTATTTTCCATAGAAAGGATGTAAAGTTTACCGTTGCAATAAAAGAAAAGGGATCCTGAACCATATTCAGCACACACTTCCATAAGAGATGGAAAAGCTTTGATTTCAACAATCGACCCTTTGCTAAAGACTGCAGCCTAATTTGCGAAGTTGGGTTTAACTTTGTAGTAAATAGCTCGTTCTTAAATTTGCAGCTCTTGACTAGGAAAGTGCATCTGCAGAACAGAGCAACAGTACTTCCATCTCTTTGAACAAGCACACCCCACCCCAGCTTTCTGCCTTAGACAGCCATTTGGGCACATAGTATGTGTTATATATTTTTTAGTGCAACCTTGGTTTGGATTTTTAAGGAGAACCAGTAAAAGTGATAATCAGATGTTCAAGAGCTGACACAGGTTCTAGTGTCTTGTTAGGTGTAAAAATTAGGAAGACACAAGAAAATCTGGTTATTTTTAAAACATGTTACATCCTACTGGTTTCATAGCCCTGTTATGACAGAAGAGAGGTGTATGATGCCCAGTGTTGAAGAGAGTCACCCTTTCAGTATTCTGTGATATTCCTTCTGGCTGATTCCAAAATCATCACAATTCATTAGAAGACGACACTCAGAACATAGTGTATCAAGAGAGGCTAGAAAACAGACTTGATGCAATCAGACTTAAATCAAACTGAGACGGTAGGGTATTTGGTTTAAATAATCTTTTATTTTAAAAGTTGTAAAAAGCAATCATTAGGACACGCAATTTAGAATTTTAAATTTTCTGCCATATTTTATACTTACAAAATAATGATCTATAGCAGTCATTAATAAAGTAAGGAAGCTATTTCTTAGTCAGTATGCATGACAAAGTGCTGCAATAATTCTTTTTATGCTATATAAACAATTTTCCCCATTAAGTATGCAGATTTTCTCTGCCTATTGTTCATCTGCTGATAAACATTTTACAAAAGTTTGCTTTGTCTTCAGTTTGACAGTCCAAATAGACGGTTTAACAAATAAAAGAGGGTGGTTTATGTCCCCCAAAAAATCTCAGCAGTGTTTAGTATTTGGGTTTTTTTGGAGAGCCTTCTTCTGCTTCAGTTTCTTTCGTCTTATGTTCCATCAGAAAATTCCTTTGCAGAAGAGTTGTGTTTTTTTGTTCCAGCCACTGCCAAATCTTTACTTCTTGAAATACACATTCAGAAGTATATATAAAACGTAAACTGCTTAAAAAAAGTTGTTACTCACATATTTTCTCTCTTTAGACACAATGTGTGACACAATATCTTTATACATTGAATATTTTTACCACGTTTCATACAATATACCAATCATGTTCATTTAGTATTAAGAAAAAGTATCAGATTCAGCATTTATATTCCTAAGTTAAGATAAAATAAATTTTGGTCGTGTTTTACAGGTTATTTATTTAGAAATTTGTCTCAAAAGGTAAAAAGTGATTAATAAAAATAATGATAAAGTGAGTAAAGATATATCTGAATGTAAATACCAAATATGTAAAATATTATTCTGGATAACTACGTATAAATACGGGTAATTACTTTTACTGTTTTCTCATAAAATAGCTCGTATAGACTGACCCTTAAGAGCCTGTTATTTGGTTAATTAAAGCTTCATTTTCCCAGATAAGATCATCTCATGTACTTCTTTGGTTAGCAAGACATATGCTTTCTTAGAATTATCTAAAAAATAAAGTGGATCAGTAATTGTAGATGGATTAAAACCTTCATCCACAAGGCGAAATTTTTGCTGTTTGAATGTTCCAGTCATTTCCATTTTTTCCTGTAGAAGTGAGAAAGATAAATTATTCAAAAGGGAAGCAGCTTCTTTTCTGCTCACATTCACACCTGCATTTCAAAATCTTACTTGATATATGGTCAGCACTGTTTATTCTCATTGCCCTGGAAATCTAGAACTTGTGCGCTGCCACAGACCAACAGCAGAAGGTGTGGTGGACAAAAGCTAGAGCTCATTTCTTTCTGCATCCCTGTGCAGTGTCTCATTAGTGTCACATGTGCTGTAGCTCCAGAGTGCCTGAGACAATCGATCTCCTTCACCATGCACATTATAAAATGTGTCAAACTACACATCATAAAGTGTGAGTGAGTAAAAACCATCCTTATCAAGAGCTCTTTAATGATAAAACTCAGGAAACTCTCTATATAATTTATTGTCACCTTAGCAGAGGGGTTGAAAGAGTCACATACTAAATTAGCCATACTTATATTCAGCAAGTCTGAAGGAAGACAGACCTTGACCATACATTTTGTTTTCAGACTGCTCCAGTGCCACAGTGTACCTTGGAAAAGTAGTGGGAGGCATCTCTAGTGAGACTCTCTTTTCTATTCTCCCTACCTCTACTCAGCTCAACTTTATGACCTCTCTCCTCTTTTCATCATCTTCTCTTCTGTCTTTATATTTACATATATATATATATATACACACATACATATATATAAATATATGAAAGCAGTCACTATAAATGAAAAATTAAGTATGATGTCCAACAAAAATATCAAAGAGCTGCTGTATCTACTCCAGGTATATCTCCAGATTGTATGTACCTGCTCTGGTTGATCTAAGAAACATTCTGACATCCTCTAAAGTATGATTATATGTCAGATCAAGATTAATAAATTTTTAATTTCTTCCCTTGAAGTTCCACCATTACAGCTTTACCAACACCAGTTCATCTGTAATGTAGGCATTTAAATGTTAGCTGAAATTCCAGATACTTGATATCAATGCTACATCCAAGATTCAGATTCCTTCTGTCCAGCATAAAGGGTTTTTTTGTACATCTGTACAGGAGTAAATCTAGACTATTTTATCACAATTTCCTAAACTGACCACTGCAACATTCTCTAGAAGTCTAATCTTGCTCATTCATATCAGAATGCTGCTGCAAAAGTTATCTTCCTGGACTTATAAGATAGATAGAAATACATATATTTCAATTTCAAGATCTCTCACAGTCTTCTCCTTTCCTCTCTTTATTCTGAATCAGTATTCAATCTCTGGTTGGCCTAGGGAACCAACTTGCATAACTTATCTTCTCTCTTTAGATGATCTTCTCTCTTTAAATAATCATCATACATGATGATTATTTTTTTCATCTGCTCCTCAGACTTAGGAGACTCCTTCATAAGCATCTTCAAAAAAGTTTTTCTGTTCATCTTTATCATGATGTTTTCAACACACTAACCAGAACTGAAGACACTCATCAGACTTCAATTATTGTGATTATCACTAGTGTATGTTTTCTATGCTCTGCATTTTTTCCTAGCCCTATGTAACCCACTGTATTATATTCAAATTTTTAACTCTTTGGGGGAGGGACTGGTTTTTTCCGCAAGCTTGAGAGTTACTAGAGGGAAGTTGTACACAAATAGGGATGACTGATGATTACTGCGGTGACAATAATGTCCATTTTTAATTCACATTTTCAATTTACCTAGTATCTTTTCAAATACTTTAACATTTGTCATTAGATTACACAGAAAATAGCATTTGTTTTATTGTGCATGATCAATGTCTCCTGCTTTAGCTGTACTTCTTTGTTCTCTCATTTGTATTGAATAAAATGGATTTTAGATTATTTTCTCCTGATGCAATTGTTCACATTTTTTAATCCGAATCTCATTGTTTTACAATGCTCAGGATCCTAATCTCCCTAAATCCTTTTGTATGATCTCTGTCCTTCCTCATTTGTACTTCTCCTGTTTAAACATAATCTGCAAATTTATTGACTTTTTGTGTAATCCCTTTTTCCTAGAACTCCATTAATGAAGACAGAGAATAGGACTGGGTCTAAAACTGGGTCAAGTGATACATGAACAAGCACTTTCTGTTATTCACTCAGCAATCTCTGTGTTTAAATGATGCAGATGTTTGTATGCTCAATGCAGTAATGCAGCTTACCTGGACTCTTAAGAAAAGGGGACAAGCATAACTCGGTAGATAAGTCACTACTTGCTTATACATTTGCTCCAAGTCTAATGATGTATTCTGCTTTAAAATAAGAGAGGCCATTCCTGCTTTTCCTTCATGATCTGGGGAAAAAGAAGTGAGATGAGAATTCTGAAAAATGAATGAAGTTGACATTTTAGGGATGAAGCTTACAAAAAAATACTGTACTGCATTAACAAACTGACAGTCACATATCATCTTCTGAGTTTCAACAAAGATACAAGATTGCATTCATATTTTATGTAGTATTACACATATCTGGAGATCATTCAGGTGATCAATTAAGCAATAATGCTGTAAATGAGTGTGGTGGGTAAGAGCAAATGGAGTCCCATGCTTGATTTTAATCAATAAAGGGGGATAATTGTCAACACCAGTCCTCTCTCAGAAACAAGAGTGATGAGCCTCTTTCCTGGATTAGCCAATTATGCTTCAGTTTTAGTCTCTCTCTTGCCAGCATCTTTTCTCAAAACTGTGGATCTGCAGGTTGTTAACAGAGAGATTAAAAGTTCTTACTTGTTTGTCTGGAAAGAGAGAGCACTTTGTGTCTTTGGGAAGGAAAAAAATTGGTTAAATATAAAAGCAACGAACTTTAGCACTCAAAAATAACTGCACACTTTAACCATCAGCAAGTAGTAACAGCAGAGATGTTCTGCCTTTGGTTTGGTTTGGATTTTTTTGCTAATACTACAGAATCTGTGATGAACTTGATTTGTTTATCTTATAAGTGCAATTATCAAGACAGTCACATAAACTGGGTAGGTAAACAGATAAATATTGTACACAAAATGAGCAGCTCTCATCTTTTTGAGTCTGATTTTCAGACAATATTCTTTACTACAACCTTTCTCATTGTATGGCTTTAAAATACAAGTAAATGACACCTTTTTCACATTTTGAACTCCTCGTGTTTATCCAAACACCCAGACAGCTTCTTACTCACTCCCTTCTCCCATGGGATGGGAAGGCACCAGAAGGGAAAGCAAGACTTGGCTATCAAGATAATGGCAGTTTAATAGGGAAAGCAAGAGTTACAGGCACAAGCAAAGCAAAACCAGGACATCATTCAATGTTTTCCATCATAAGGCAGATGTCGTGCTATTTCCTGTATGGCAAGGCCTCACTGAGAACATACAGTGGCTGTTTGGGAAGACAAACGCCACAACCACAAATGTCCTGTCCACTTCCTTTCCTCCAGTTTTTGTAACTAAGCAGGCATTGTAGGTTATGAAATATCCTTTTGGTTAGTTTTGGCCCACTGTCCCATCTACATCTGCTCCCAGAAGTCCTTGCCAATCCCCAGTATACTTGCTGCAGGGAGAAAACCTGGTACAATGCAAGTTTTGGTCAGTTTAGCCAAGCACTGGTAAGTTATCAACACTGTTTTGGCCACCAGTGCAAAGCACAGCACCATACAGGCTCCTGTACAGAAACTGATTTCAATCCCAGCCAGTCCTAGTGCACATTTTTTAAAAAGATTTAACATGAATAAGAATCAAGCCCATATGATCTCATGAAAAATACCAAAACAAAAATTATTAAAAATAAATTAATGTATTTTCTTTCTTAATGATTGGTTTATTTTACTCTTTGTATTCTTTTTAACTTTGTCCTTGGTTTTGTAATGTTAACTGTTTACAGGCATTTTATGAGACTAAGTGAAAGGTGAAATAAGATCAAATAAGGTCTTCATATAATTTCCTTTAGAGTTACTTTATTCTTACCTTGTTGACATTTTATTTGGACACAGGGATGTCTGGATTTTCCACAGATGTGAATTTAATAAGTCTTAAATTTAGGTTATGCAGCTATCACAAATCCATGCAAGATAGCTTTTCAAAAATACACATAACTGCATACAAATAAAAATGCATGATTCACTGGCTCATTCACAATCTGGTGGTATTTCATTATCTGCATTTACGTTTTAGCTAGGTATCAAACAGATGACTCAATCAGAAGTGATTCATAGGTTTAAAATATGAAATAAAAACAGTTATGAGGGTTAACAACTAACCCAGGGGAAGAAACACATACAACTAAAGCTTTTACCTGGCACAGACACACCATACACATTTGCTTCTTGTATGAAGTCCAGCATTACAATGACATCAGAAACTTCTGTAGTTGCAACATTCTCCCCTTTCCACCTAAAATATGCAAAAAATAATCCCATGAAAACATATGGACACCTCCCCCTTAAAAAGCATTAACTTTAGTAGAAGCTCCATTCATTTCAGACTAACACCACCTTAGATTTTTCACACTTGTCACATTGGTACATTGATCTGATCACCAAATCATGTTGCAATTCAAATGTTACTGGGTATTAGTATAACCAACGTTGAAAGCTTAAAACAATTGTTTCCAAAATTTTTACATGTATTTAAGTGTATCATCTTTAGTATTTGATACATTCTGCACATCAGTATCCAACTTGCTTGGTCACAGCAAAGCCATCGATTATGCGAAGGAGTGTCCAAAGAGCTGGAATTCCTACAAAACATTCTGAAAATGAGCTGTTCAACTACAGAGGAACACTTGTGACAACATTAAGCCCCTATCATCTACTTCAGGATCATTATAAACTGCATCACAACATAATAAACTGAACACTTCTGGTCAAACCCAAATATAACAGTATTGTTCTATTCTGCATATTCTTAATGAAATGTGAAAAGAAACAATAATTATACCTGAAGGTATCTCCAATCCTGTCCCAAAAATATAGAAAATTGTCATGATCTTGAACCATTAGATCTCCGGTATTAAAATAAAGATCTCCCTTCTTAAATACATCACAGAGTAATTTCTTTTCTGTGTGTCTCTTATTGCCAGCGTAACCAAAGAAGGGGTTCTTCGCATTGACTTTGGAAATGAGAAGACCAGCCTCACCTATATGGAGAAGTTAAAAGAATATAAACCCAAGGTATCACTGGACATTTCCCGTATTTGACATTATTATTATTTACAATACTGTTCACTGAAATTCTGAGTCATTTATACGTCTTCCTAACAACCCATCAGTGTTCTCCCAGAACTGTCACCTCTCAATTGTAAGCTCACTAGTAGGTTTACTGTCTTCCCAAAGTGCACAATTCAAGTTAATATTATGTCTCACTCCCCACATCTTACTGAGTTTCCAGTGATGAGTCTCAGCTTCATCACCTTCCTACTGAAAAACTAGTGTTAATAAAAAGCAGGTGCTCAACCCAGGTATTAAGTCTCCATTTAGTCTCCTTTCAGAAGTTCTGAGAACACTTCTTAAGAATATTCATTAAAGTGATATATCATCATCATTTTACTTTTTGGACTAAAATGTTAAAGTTTTAATACAATGTTTTTTCCTCAAGAAATAAGGAGAGACAGGGAAAGGAGTATCCTGTTACGTATGTAGTGTGTATCAAGGTGTTAGTTTGCTGAAAGTGGAATAATTGTATGAAATAACCATTTGGAAGCAAGTTGTGAAGAGTAAAGCTTGAGAGTTACTTTACTTTGTATCAGAGACAAGTATAAAATGGAAAATATATAAAAATGCTTCTGAAAATACGCATAATTTTTAAGTCTTCCTGCTAATAAAATACCTGTGCCTTTTTTCCATAAATTGGTAGTGTTTAAAGTGGAGGTACTTAGTTCGCTGGCAGTGTCACTGCAGCCATGGTGCTCTGAAGATACAGGGCATGAGTAAGACAAAGACTATAGACAGAGATAATACTTTTTATTAGTCTGAGTAAAAAATTAGTCTGGAGAAAAATTAGACCAGGTATCTAATTAAAGCATATGTTCCCTTCACAGGTCAGTCTGACATGCCTAGAAATAAAGTCCTATAAAATGTCATGTTTCAGAGACTTATTTCCTTCAAAGTGCCCACTTCTATTTAACAGCTGTTAGAGAATCTCTTAACTCCTTTGAAAAATCTGCTTCAACTCCCTATTAAAACTGTCTGACCTTTAATATGACTTCTTCTTGCTTCAGTTTCAGCTGTTACCTTCTTACAGTTCAAGAGATGCTTCAGTATCTAACAAACACTTTGAAAAATGGTGTAGTCATGACATACCAGATATTTGATAAGCATTTTCAAGACATTTATAATCAAATAATGTTGTTGTTATATCGTTGGTTGGTTGTTGGTTTTTTTTTTAATTATTAAGCTGAATCACATCACTTAGAAACACTTAATCTCTCATCAAAAAGCATTTGCTCTAATCCACCAGTACAATTCTACAGTACAAGAGATCTACAGTTTCCTGTAGATCTCTTAGGCAACCATCTCCCTATGCTAAACTCCTTTAAAAAACCCCACAGATGTCACTATCTACGTGTTAAAAGATAATATCATATCATCACTTTTAACATTGCTGTTCTACGAATGTATCCAAAGATCTCCTGCGTTCTTCTGGTATCAGCACTGGTAAGTTTAAAGAAGTTTTGTCTTAGATCAAAAATAATATTGCTTTTTTTTTTCAGAGCAAAGGGTAATAGCTGTTGTTGGCATATTGCATTAACATAATAGCAAGACTCCTTAAAAAATTCTCTGGAGTATTTGTGTTAAAATCAATAGGCCATAATATCCTATTAATATAAATACTTACCTTTCTTAATTTTTTCACACCAACCATGCTTATTTCTAATTGGTTCGTCTTTTTGAAAATCATACTTGATTAAATCAAATGGGAAAAAAAGCTAAAAAAAGGGGAAAAAAGTCATCAATTATTCATCTACACAGTGACATCTGGTGGCAGCAAATATAAGGTAGGAAACCTGTACTCCAGTCTTCCTGATCTAAAAGGAGAATGCAGTTTCATTTAAAAATAAAAATAACCTGTATGTAAACTTATGCTATTTCCTGGAGGCAAGCAAAATCACAACATTTTTATAAATGAAGACAAGAACTTTCTTTTTATTAATTTACCTAGAAATAAGTTATGGGATCCACATTATCAGTGGAAGAACCTACACGAGTTAGGATAATAGAACATATCTTGTACTTAAGTGACTTTTAATGGTGGTGACTGATATGAAGTGTTCTTGGGATCCTCTGCAGCTGTCAAAGCAAAGGCCTAAATCTCCTCACAGAGGGAAACCTGCTTCCTACTGGGCTTTACTCTTGCTTAATTAGCCTCAGTTCTTCCCTCGTGCTTTCTCAGGTGGGTGTATAGTGAGCACCAGCAGAAGGATATGTACTCCTGTGGCTCCAAGGAAGCTGAAGGAGAAGGCAAGATACTCTAATCCAAACTAGAAATTGCAATTGTTTTTTGTTGGTTTTGGGTTTTTTCCCCCCTCAAATATACAGCATTTGAGTCTTACTTTGCTTTGTTTTTTTGACTGTGATAAAAATCCAAACTGGATCTTTAGGAGACACTGACTGATACTCTGTGCCTGATACTATTTGGACCACTGTGTTTGCAGTTATTATTCTAAGGAGATGGTTTGCCCACTTTGGGATTCTGTTTTCCTTTTTCATAAAGGAATGTGTCAGCAATATTTAACAACTGGTCAAGCCAAAGATATGTAATTATCTTCTCCTGGAGAAATCTTGGCAACCAGGGAAACAATTTTATAAAACCTATATCTATTATATATTTATATATCTATATCTATTATACATCTGCACTCTTCACAATAAAGAAATGCGATGTAATTTAAGGACAGTATTATAAAAGTGAAGTAAAGGGTAGGATGCTAAAACATTAATCTCTTTGCTTTTCAACAACTAATTCAGATAAAGAGTGGAGTAATTGCTTTATTCTAGTTTGAAATGCTGCTGTAACTATATCAAATAATTTTGTTTCAAGAAATTCTGAATAAATAGCAACTTGAATCAAACATCAATCCCACAATTTCAGTCTCATTTGGACAAAATTGTTTCTCTGAGTCTTTTCAATGTGTTTTCCTTCTTCCCTAAGCCTGAATCAAAAAGATATTTTTAACAGTGGATCAAGGGAGAAAGGTCATAACTTGCAAAATAAAGTAATGACTCAAGAATGGAACACAATTTCAATGAATTGAAAGGCAATTTTTCGATTAACGTCGAACTATGGGCATTTACCAAAGTCAAGAATCTGAGAGCCAGAAAGTTTGCCTCAAATAGAAAATAGTTGTATTACCCTTGAGGAACAGAGTAAATTTTTTCTTATGATCCTTTCTTATGGATGGCTACATTTAAATGCTGCTCTTTTTTGCTTTCTTTTTTTTACATTGATATTTATTACTTTAATACATTTCATATGACAGGCCGAATTCAATGAATAGTATAAGTAATAAAAATGAAATTATGTAAAATGAAGTGTTATTCTGTTTTTGTGTTTTATTAGAATAGCTTAAAATAATGCATCATACATACAATATGTATGTTGACAAAATACAGCAATTGAGCTCTTAAGGAATAAAGAATTAAGTTGTTATAAACTCTTAGAAGAAACTGCAATTTAATATCTAAGATAATCTAAAAACTGTTCAGACTTTTACTATATATGACTATACTATGTTGATATATCCATCTTTTAGTGCCTGCAACTTAGAGTATTAACTAGGCCTGTTCCAGTTAGGTTTTCAAAACAATAGTTATGCAAATACATAATTAAAAGAAAATACTGTGTATTGTATTAGCTATGCATAATGAGATCATAGAGACTTTGTGCAAACAACTGTATCTGTGCAAAGGCCTTTTCCAAGCAAAATCATTCTATGATTCGAAGCAGCTTGCTTTTCATATTAAATATTAGAAAATGAAAGCTCCACTGCAAAGTATTTAGTCTGGGCAGAGACATACATTTGGTTCACCTCATTATTTGAAATTTAATAGGGAAGAGGACCTGAGCTGTTGAAGAATTACCATATTATTTTCACAGAGTACTGCATGCAATATTCATCATTTTAATCTACATTTTACTCCCTGAAGCACCACATAAACATAGCAAAAAAGCATAATTTAGCTAGCTGAAATTTAAAATGAGTTAACCTGCAACATTATTATCTATTACTATGCTTCTTGGATGTTATCTAACAACACCTTTCTCTCCCTCCTTTTTTTTTTTTTTAATTGACTGGAAATATATGAGTTTAAATAATGTTTTGAAAATAGTTTTGAAATTCCTAAAGCTTCAATTTACAGTGAATGCTCACAGAAGCTTTATCAGAAAACAAAGGTCACAAGTGATTGCTTTTTATTACCTATTTGTTTTAGAGATGAAATATTGCTGAATTCTCTGGAAGAATATCTGTTTACAAAACAAAGCATTACATGTAGCAGATCTAGTTTCAAGCATCTTTAAAAACTAAAATTTATGACAAAAATTCTGGAGCATAGTATCATTATATATTAAGAGATGTTTTCTAAAATATACTTGTAATGCCTCAAGCATGCTCTAAATAGTAGATTCTTAGGTCCTCCACATAGTTTTGTTAGCCAAAGTAAACAAAAGCAAGAAAAAACTCCTTTTAAGTTATGATTGATATTAACTGAATCACCACATATAATATGTATTGTCATGCACTTGTAGTACCTTAGAGTATTTTAGCTCAAAACTAGTCCAAAGAGCAGAAACAACATTAATTTTCATTGTCCAGTGAACTCAGGAGCTTCCAATGCTTCGACTTACACCTGCCAACACTCTTGCTGTGAATCCAGTTTTCCATGGTTTTAAAATTTGTTGAAAGCTAACTTTGTATATATTTAAACCAAACAGTAAACATTTAAAATAAAAAGTATCTGTTCTGCCACTTCTATGGTTGCATGAAAAAATGCCACCAAATGCATAATATTCTGCATTGCTGTGTGAAAGACATTTTATATGTTCAAGTTATTTAAGATTTGTTATAAGATTTAAATGTTTCTCAGCTCAAAGCTGATTTTGATCTATACAGTTTTGAATAACAGATTTAGATTGCTGTAATAGTTTGAATACACTTAAGTTAATGAAAAATTACATGTAAAAATAAAGTTTGTACTACTTTTTTTTTCACATGCTGATATTCAGGTATACTTGCCGTGGGTTATTTTTAGCCCTTCTTGTAAGCTTCCTCAGATCTCATTAATCCCACGCTCCCTTGTTGCCTGCCATCACTCCGAATTTATTTCAGTATAAGAAAGAGATTTATATATTTGATGGACACGACTGAGGGTCTTAGAGATTTTTCTCTTATCACATTTATATAAATACACACATAATGTATGCCATATACAACAAAATTACTTAATATTAACTGAATATATCAAATGTAAAGATTAAACTAATTTATTATATTACACTGTTAATCTATGCACTATCTTCTTTGCAAAACATTTTAAGTTTTACCAGATAAAAAGTTATTCAGAGGCTTCTACTTTTGTTTTTGCTGACTCTATATAAACATTTTTATTGAAAGATTTATTCATACACCACAGAGAAGCTTTCAAGCACAGGAACCAATCCCTCTTATATAAAGAACATAGTGTGAAAATAAACAAGTGCAAAAAAGAGCACTGCTTCTATTTAACATCTTAAAAACAATGACTTCTTGGATATCTGGCAACTGCTATAACATTCATCTGTTTCTTCCTAATAACTTATGCCTCTCAATTCTTTTATGAAAATAAAAGTGTTCTGTAGAACCTTAATTTTATCACCATTATTTGTCCCCAACCTTTGGCAGTAAAAGAGAGAAATGAACAGCAACATTTCAGAATGCATTGTTTAATAATCTGCAACACATGAAATGTATTTGAAAAAAACCACAAATGCCTCGAATACGTAAAACCTAACTTATCTATACCATTAAAATACATATTTAGTTTGTGTCATGTGAAAAACCAACATATTACTTGATTAAACATACAGATAATAAAATAAGTAATAGGTAGTTTCAGCTCTAATGCTTTATCTGGTGTAACCTTTACATGGTATTTCCAAAAGGTTAATGACTTATGACAAAACTGCCAAAAGTTCTGCAATACCAGAAACATGTTTACTCAGGTTTGGAACATATAAAATGTCATAAGATTATAAGGGATGTGGTTTAGAAAACTCTGAAACAAAAATTAAAACTCTAAGGTTCCTTGTTCACCTACTACTCCCTAAATTCCAGATTCCTG
The DNA here is from genome assembly GCA_013397135.1 of Pachyramphus minor. Classification (NCBI taxonomy): domain Eukaryota; kingdom Metazoa; phylum Chordata; class Aves; order Passeriformes; family Tyrannidae; genus Pachyramphus; species Pachyramphus minor. Next base: position 708,772 of record VYXB01007861.1, on the reverse strand, counting down.
ATTTCCTGTAGGGATCTCTACCATTTCTAGAGATATCCATCAGCATCACATGGCCACCACGCATGCTACAGAGCGTCAGACATGTGGGATGAATCAGATCTGCTTAAATTCCTGAGTTCTCGACAGTTTCTGAAAAATACACTTGCTCCTGTGGTGGTTTTCTGAGTGTTTCCATGTTCCTCCCTGCATTCTAAGTTCCCAGACTAGAAGTGAAGAATTCCTCTGGCCCCAGCTCGTGAAGCAGTCTGCAGTGATTGTCACGTGGGGAAGTTGTGGACCCTAGAACATATGCTGCCAAGGAACCTATCTGCGTGTCATGAGAAGATACATCTGATGCATTTACAAACAATGGTACTACAACGTTGTCTAAAAGCAATGTTGTCAGGACATTTTGCTATCAGTTCTCCTCAGGAGCACAAATGTCACTTAAGTCAGCAGGTCTTCTATATATAGATAGGTATCTCAGTCAATTTAAAATTCTAGGCAATGCATGTAGTACTACTTATTCCAAGAACAGTAAAAACTGGCATAAGCAACAACAAAATGTTAACTATGTAGTCTCCTTGCAAAAAGCCTTGCTAAATAATCTTTCATATTTTTAGCTAAAGCCTGGGACACATGTTACTTAGGACCTTTTCAAACCATTTAAAAGATTGAACTAATAGGACCAAAAAGAAAAAGTCTATCTGTGAACTTCAAGCTGAAATAATTTCTGCATTTATTCAGACGGATGAAAGAAAAGTCACCATGTGTAATATAAATAATATGTAGTCCTTCTCTCCAAAACATATGACTGCTGTTTTCAAGGCTAATGAAACACAGAAGGGCTTTTTTTCTAGTTTTAGTGACCTAAAACACACCAAACACATGTAGCAGATAGTAAGTGAAGGGGCACAGCATTTTAAAATTCATAATCTTGGCAACTATTCTTTGTCACAATTACTCAATAATATATGTATTGTGTTATTTTTGACAATTCTGTATAATGATACAGAACAGATGTAGTTGGAGTTACTTGTTTTTAATGGCACGTAGGTATAAAATATTTATTAAGGTTATATCTATATGCTACTGTATTTTAATTAATTTCCAATTATGACAAATATTTACATAGCATTTGAAATATAAATATTCTATCTGAAAACATATCTCTGTAGAACGACTAGTCAGAATAGGACATTTGTATGCTTATTTTACATGATGAATTCTTAGGTGCTAAAATAAATTCAGCTTTCTCTTTTGTCCTTTAATGTAGTAGAGATTTGAAATTATACTTTGAACCTACTCAGAACTGTCAGAAGAGAGCCAAGGCCTTTTTGACCCTTGTGAACTCTAGGAGAAACTGTTACTCCTGAAAGTATAACTGGGATAGGTGCCCAGATTTTACAGAAAGTCAACTAAACTTGCAATAACTGTCTTAAAAACTTTACCTTGGACTTATGACTGTAGTCCCATGACCCAGCATTAAACTGAGAAACACAATTTTTCAGCGCTACTTTTAACTAAGTAAAATGTAAATAAAGAGTCACCTTATAAAAGAAATTGGTGCGTCCAACAGATCCGATTTTCCCAGTGTGGTTCATGAAACAAATGTTTCCTTCAGTAGCACCATAAAACTCACAGATCTTAACAGCACCAAATCTGTCTAAAAATTCCCTCCATACATCATTTCTTACGCCATTTCCAACTGCTAGTCGGACTTTGTGATTCTTCTCTCCTTCCTTCTGTAGAAAAAAAAAGGATATAAAATTAAAATATAGTATACTGATAGCTGCATTTAATTGTTGCATGTATTGTGGGGAAAATGTACCTTCTTTAAAATATATCAAATATAAACAACCAAAAGAAAAGAAAACACCAACCAAGAAGTTAAATAAAGCTGGCATAGCTGGCATACAGCTACAGTGTAGCGAACTGCAATCAAAAACCCATTATCTTGTTAAGCAAACAAATTATTTCCTGAATAATGGCTACAATGATTTATATAAATGCTTCCATTTTTTATTGTCTCAGTCTAGTGCTACCCAGAGGAATTAAAAAACTGGGAAGGACAGAGAAAGGCGGGAATTATTTCTGTCATGGGATTAAAGTCAGAAGAGATGAATAGTTACTTTCTTCTGTCTTCAGACTGATTATGAGAAACAATCAGATTTCACACACTTGTAATATCTGTTCCTTCCCACACACTGTGTATGAGTCATCTTCTGTATTTTTTTCAATATTAAGACTTGCAAGATTTTGTTCAATGTTACTGGGAATACATTATTTCTTAGTGATCTTGAGACTTTTTGTCAGCTCTTCCATGTTTATCACAAACAAACATAACGATATGTATCCAGTTCAGTAAGATGCTTTAATTTTATTAATACATTCCCAAACATTCAGATTGCATGGAGCACTTTTAAAATACAATCAGATTTAAGCTGAAGTACCAGAAGGGAAAACATCTGAACTGTTGCCTTGGCTTGTTTGTGGGTTTTTATTTAAGCCTACTTTAAAATAAGACTCCCCTTGTAATTATTGCAAGTGGCAATACAGAATGCTCTAGAAGTGGACACAAAATAAATATAGGTACAGTTTGTTACCACACAGCTTTAGGACTGCATAGGACTCTGGTACTGCATCACTGTATATTGCTCTATATATGTACACTTACATATGTGTGCAAACACCTCTGTATATAAAAATGCACACATATGCACATATTCACATTCTTTACACATATATGTTTGTATACATAGATATATACATGTTCACATATATATATATATCTCACAGAAAAGAGTCGCTATTTTCCATTCTTCTATTTCTAGTTGCCCCCCCCAACTCTAATCCAGTATGAATTAATTATGTCTCTATAGTAAAAATCCATTTTAGCATCTTTAATCTCACGTAGAAGCACAGCTAATTATTTCTGTGAAGAGATCTGGGCAGCTGACTGAAACAGGAATCTTTTAAATATTTTGGCTGTTAAAAGCAGTAAAGCTTCTACTGAGTACACAGACAATCCTCAGAGTCTTGGAAAAATTAAATTTTTCAAACGAGTATGAATTTTGACTTCTGTAACAAAAACTGGAAGCACAAAGACCAACAGCAAAAATCACAAAGACCAACTTTTTTTTCTTTCCTCTTCAAAACCAGTAACTCACAGAAAGAGAAACAATCTTTATTGAACTTCAGAACCTTCCTTCTGCAAATTAAGACCTCTTGCTGGAAATCAGCAAAGAATGCACCTTTTTCAGTAGGTGCACACAGCTGTCGGCACATTACAATCTGAGACATTATCCCGCAATTTTACCTCAAAACTACATCATTCATCAGCCTCCCTCGGTCACTAACGGTTCTGTTTTTACAACAACTATTTTCTTCCTTTTTCCCTTCTCCTCTTCTATCTTATTTTAGATGTGAAAGTAATTTCTAAACACAGAAGCACAGCCTTCACTGACTTCCTGTTAAATTGTTATTAACAAGTGCTGCATTACATAGCAAAATGAATCTAACATGGACATAGCCTGGAACAAAGTGGTTTGTTTGGTTTTTTTTTATCTTCAGATACAATATCACAAGGCAATAGTGTATGTTTTCATATGCTTGAAATAATGTCTGTGATATTACACATTCAAAGCCATTATACTGTCACTGAACAACAAAAGTATTCCTATTTATAAGAGAAAGTGTTTCAGAGTTACTTTGAGCTTGATGAGGAAAACTTTTAACTCTTTTCCTCCAGAAAATTTTCCACCATTTTTAAGATGTTCCTGTCAGTTCAGCTTGAAACTTTTGAATTTTCCTTACAGTTTCAATGCTAGACTGAAATGAACATCTATAGCTTAACTGCAGTCATCCCTTGCTGTTGCCACTATATTATTCAAATGTACTGCATCTGCTAAGATATAAAAAAATAGCTCAAGAGATACTTTCAAGGAAATCCTTTGTTCCGCAATGAACACAAGAGACAAACGTGCTTATACATACACAGAGTTATTAAATGAGACTTTCACCAGGCTAGGAACACTCAAAACCTCTAGAGACAAAGCTAATAAAAAGGTGATTTTTCTCCTATTTTTTATACTTTAAGAAAAATAGAAGACAGCTGTTTGCTAAAAAAAACAAACTAGGATGAACTAGAAATTTGTTTTTCTCCTCAAAAGAACAAATACCTCATTATTTATAAGTGCAGTAATTTCAATTCTTCATGTTACTTTGTCTGGTTTATGTTAATACAGTACAAAGTTGTTTCTCTAGTGGAAAACATGCAGAGTAGACCTGAGAGGTCAGCATTCTGCTTTGCTTGCAATGTTTACACCTACCAACAACATCAACAATGCAACATAGGACCACCGTCTTACTTTAGACACGGATGCTCACTCCTTTTGCAAAAAATACAAAGAAGGTATACGATGTCACCAAGAACTTGATCACAGAAGACAAGTTTTCCTAAAAGGGAGGGCAGTAATTCCCTTCCTCACAACTACAGCAAGTTTTCTGTTAGACTGCATTGCTGCAACTGCCCTATTTGTGACTTAGTCAGCTTCCCACAGTTGTACCTATCTGCTGATATAAGACTCCCTGAAGAGTCTTTCTGCCCCTGCAGGGCTTTCTGGAGAAGACATTAAAACTGTAATTCATTTAGCAGTCTTTCAACTGTAAAAATGTAAATTTTATGTAATTTAACCTCCCAGCAGGCTTAATAAGTATGAAGAAAATTATTACAATGAGGGAAATTTTAGGCAGTGAGTTTTGCTCACATTAGTGAGTAGATCAGTACAGCTTATTTTTATCTAAAATTTTTTACAACTAATACATGACATTATTCATGTTAGCTTTACGTGTAACTAACTTTCAGTGGAAAGTGAACAGCAGTAAATAAAACAGCGTTAGCCATTTTAACATCTGTCATCTCTTTTCAACATCAAACATCTTCACATGAATTATTGTCCAGATTACTGCCAGAGTCCAGCTCTAGGGCAGGCATGATGGTATCCATGGGCACTGTGGCTGAATAGTTAGGCAGGAAATAAAATGCCACAAGTAAGAGAAGGGAAGGAAAAGGGATGATAATTCCAAAAAGCTGTAGAAATCTGGTTGAGCGACGCAGGCTTAGGCTGTCCTAGTGGAAAAAGAAATAAAATAACTATGCAGGAACTTACGCTTTAAACTGACTAGACCAAATAGCTTTGAATTTCTGCCATATTCCGATGGTATTTCATCACCTAGCTTCCTTTTGGTACAACTGATAGAACTGATAGAGGAGTAGGAGGAATTCCAAGGAGTCACCTAGTACACATTTCTTCTGGGAGACAAGCTATGACTTTGTTTTCTTACAGAGTGATTCTGAAATAAAAAGGGGGTTCAGTCTACACTCACTTATTTCTAACAGCAAAGGTGAAACATCATTTCAATACTTTTTTTGCATTGAAATCAATCCATTAATAAGCAAGAACTGTTCCTACAGTACACCTGGATTTCTCTTCCATTCATTCTGCTAAGTTGTTTGAACTACATGCCAAACATCTGCATACATCATAAATCATTTCTGACACACTATGTCTCCATTTTGTGTGCTTGTTTCTCTTCTATATTAATGAATTAACAAGTCAGGATCTGCCTTATCACATTAAATACCACATGCTTGGGATTTTTCATCTGCCAGTCTTTTCTCCCTAAGTGTTCTTTGTAAACTATTTGGACTATCTATGTGATTAAGTTGTCGATAAGGGCCTTTTAGAGTGCTATCAACAGGATACTGAGTGGTGCAGGAAGGATTCATGACTGCAGCTGTATAAAAATCTGCTTAGCAGCTGCTTTAAAATAATACAAGAGGACAGGTTCATTGTCCTACTTTTACTGTTTCTGCCAAAGGAAAAGCCAAATGGAGAGAAGCAAGGATAATTCAAGAAAAGGAGGCATGACATGTCTGTACTGTGGCCTTGATGAAACTGAAAGCAATCTCAGGGCCTGAGAAATACCAACAACTGTTAAATATAAACTATGATAAGACAGATGACACAGGATTTGCATTCATGTATTCACAAAAAATGGATGTAACATGTTCACCAGTCCTCTACTGACACATCAGCCCTGAAAAAGGGGCATTAGGTAATTTATTAGACTATATGGGAAATATCTTACTGTTACAGGTGTAATAAATTCTTTAAAATGCATATCTACCTTTCACTTTTCAGTAATGCCTAATTATAAACTGCAACTAGATTTTTGAGCAAAACATATACCCAAACTGAAAAATACAAATAAAACAAAGCAGGAAGTATAGAGAAGAGATGCACCATAAGAAAGGAACAGGAATTGTAGGAAAAGAACACATCATTCTAGTTCTGAAACTGGTTGCTTGCTGTTTAGCACAGCTCACTCTCACCACATTTTTATTAATCAATCTCCTGATAATCTAATGGGATTAGACTCTAAAAGAAGCTTTCTTCCTCTAGCTCTTCTCATAGAAAGGTTTTATTTAGCTATACCTCCATTTTCCCAGAAAGTATCTACCAACAAAAAAAAGCCACCTTTTTCTGTGTTCCACCCATTAATATGAAGTAGATTTTTGTACTTTTGGTTATTGCCCCTGGGGCACACTAGTCTAAACAAATTACACAAAACTTTTCCAAGGTCAATTCAGAGAACTAAAGCGTGCACAGATTATTTCTTGTGCGTGATACTGCACACAGTATTCTGCAAGCAATACAAAGCTTCCCTTTGTAAAAGCGTGACTGTCATTTCCAGGCTTGATTATCAGCACATTTTCTGCATGACTCCACTAGTTTAACCCAAAAGGTGAGTATCTAGGAAAACTGGAAGGTGGAAGTAAGGAAATTGGTCAGTCCTCTTAAAGACTAAGAAAAGTCTTGAGCCACCATGCTACAACCAGTAGTTGACAGTGCAACTACCCTTCAGGGATGTTTTGGACAGGAAAAACTAATGCTTCCTAAGGCCAATGAAACTCTACAAACATTACAGAAGACTTTTTCACAAAAAACATCTGAAAACCTTTACCATTATTAGTGAGAAGAATGAGAAAACAGCCACAGGCTCATCATGTGGATGGAGTCCAAGAGAAGTACGCCAGTACATTTAAGTATCACTAGGGAGTAGTCAAACTAGACAGGTTTATAATCTCTTTTTAAAGCCACTTTTAAAAAACAATGCTGTTATTGTAGTTAAGGCAGCTGAAAGCACAGACAAAGTTTGTTGGTTTTATAAGATAAATTGATCAACTGATTTAGTCTGGAAGGAAGAAAATACAAGTTTCCAAATCTCAGGTCCATTTCTAAGCTTCAAATTCAGATGGGCCGAATATGCTCTTAATTTAAAAGTTCTGTTTTCTCTAACAGGATGTACAAAGAGTATTCAATTCTCATTTAAGGCACTGTTACTACTGTAATAACTTGGATTAAGAATGATGTCTATTTATGATATATGCAAATAGTTGCAAATTTTTTTTAAGGGACAGGTTACTAGACTAATAAATAAATTGCAGAATTCCCCCCCGCCATAAATTAAATTGTAATGACATATAGAAATTATTAATGGAAGATACAGATGTGGTTGTCTGTAAATATGTAACACTACTGGTTTGGGGTATTAAATAAAATGTTTATGCTGAAAATCTGCAAGGGACTTGACAAATTTCCACTCTACATTTTAAGGGTATCAGAAAGAACAATTTCCAGTATTGAACATAAATTGAGCTAAACTTTAATGGGGAATAAAATGTGATTTCAAGTCAAACCTCCACTGTACAGAAGTGCCTGCTGACTCATTTACCCTTGTCTATGTGACTATCATATTTCCTTCCTTCAAAGAATCCTGTTTCTAGGTAAGAGACAGTGCTATCCAACATACATAATCCCCATTCTTATGCTCCTTCCCACAATGCTTGAGTCAACTGCAGCGAAACAAATTTTCATTCTGTTTCCTTATCCCAGTAGCACTGCGTTCCTTGTAGTAATTCCTTCAGAATTACTATTGTTCTAACACAGAAGAGTTCCAACAAAATAAATCCTTAAGCATCTTTTCTAAAGTCACTTAAGAGAGCTTAATCCCATCCAAAGAACCCTTGGCCAAACTGTATCTAGTAGAGAGACTGGCTTGCTTCAGCTTATCAAAACTTAGTCTGAAAGCTGATATACACGGTCTTACACACTGGAGGTTACCCCAAGAGAATAGAAAATGTTGCGGATCACAAAGAATAATGCTGGCTCAGTTCCAAGTGGACATCAAGCAGGATAGATACTGAGTGGGAAATTCTAAGCAATGATATAGTTACTTGTGAAACTGACTTTGTATACAAGGCGAAGTCTACTCCAGTTTTACATAGTTCATGCAATGTATCATAAATCATACAAATACTGTCATACTGTATGAGAACTTATGAGAGAAGAAGACAGGACATAATGATCAAGAAAACTGATTTTCTAGCCTCTTCCTGTAACACATTTCTGGATCCAGGTCTTCTTTACAGAAAAGAAGCAAAGAGATGCTGAATTACCATTTCTATCTTTCCAAAAGCTTCAGGATGTAATGCATTATTTAAATAGATCATTACATAAAATTTGAAATGTATCTGCAAGTGCCTTTAGAAGATTTTGTTTACACTTTAAATGTTAAATTTTAAATTAGTTGCAAGCCTCCAAGGAAAACATATCCACAGATTAGTAGAGAAGTATTTCCAAGGCTCTTGCTGAGAGAAGATATAGGGAGCTCTGCTATGCCATACTTCTGTAATTTTTTAAAAAACTGTTAATAGAGACTTTGAGCAATGTCATCCAGCAAGACCAAGTTATTAATTTTCTGAATATTCTTTTTCACTGGAGTAGTCATGCTAGTATCTTTGAGCAGGACCCGTTTTGTAGCTACTTACGGCTATTTGCCATCAATGCTGGTTCTTGCACTTTCACTACAACAAAAGCACTGCAGAAGAAGAGTTTGGAAGAGGGCAGGCATGAGGATTACTCACTTAGGAGCCCAGCAAAATCTATAAAAGTCACATAATGCAATGTCTTTGTACTTGTACTTAAGGAAGAAAGACAACTTCCTTTTCTAACAAATGTTCTTTCCAGACATCAGATTACTAAACCAAACTGCAGGCAGAACAGCTTCAGAAAAATTCTACTGCAAGTGTGCTCAAGAGCTGTTGCAGATCTGAGTGGGAGCAGAATGATCAAACAAGACAAAACCAGTAACAAAGCTAAGGCAGGAGTCTATATGCTGCCACACAGACTTGTCCAAAGCTTAATTGAAAATCTATGAAATAAGAAGCTGCAGTCTGGACTCTTAACTGTAAGAAATACACTATTTATTTCAAGTTTAGTGTTAAAAAACCAAATAAAGAACATAGGGCAATTGCTATGGTTTTAATCTATGTTGATTAGAAGGGCTTTATAGTGCTCTAATCATGAGAACACTGCCCACATATTATTTTCACAGAACTTTAGAACTTATACTTGTCATATCTTTCTCATGCTGCTAGCCTATAGTACTTCCACATTAATGAAACTTAGAGAGAATCCAACTTAGCAAATTATTTTACCTACTTGCAAACTAAGAATGATTGCATAACATATTTTAAAACCTTTTACTTATTTGTGTGAACATGTTTCTCTTCCAGTTTTAACATGACAAATACTTACTATTCGTCTTCAAGTACCTAGCTGTCAACTGATTCATTTTATAATTTTAATTTTTCTTGAGAAGGTTTAGCAAGCTAGCAAAACAAAAAAAAAAAAACAAAACCCTGTAGCCTCACAGAAGGAGTTTAGGCATGCCAGCTCCTAGAAAGTATGCACATAAAATAACAAATAGAATAGTTGCATAGTTAATAGATAATTACTGTATAACCAAAGTATGTAGTATATCAATAGTTAATAATGGCATAAATAACGTCATTGGGAAAACTTAAAACTGCTTTAACTTCATGATGGCTCGGTAAGGATTTAAAAATGAGAGAGTTTGTTTCAGAAATTAAGTATATTAATCTATTATTCTTGCTCTAAGATACCGAACAGGATAAATAGGGGTGAAAAAACAAGCTATGTCTCTCATATATCTTGATTTTCCCTATGGCCTTTAACTTGATTTTTTGTTATCCTGTAATTTTTCATTTATTTTACTATAAAGTTAAAAAAACAAACAAATAAAAATAAAATAATTAAATAATAATAACAGTAATAATAAAATGCCACCACCAAAAAGCCCAAAACACAACATAACCAAAACAAAGCACAAAAACAACCCAAAAAACAGAGAGAGAAAGGTCGATGACCCACCCTTACATAGCTTAAATGGTCTTCTGAAAAATTTGCAGAGGGAAAAGAAATCCAATGACTTTTTCCATTCTTTGGTCAGCAATTTGAAATATTAATGCAAATTACTATTCTATGGGAAAACAAGACTGATTTGCATTCTCTCATTTTAGAATACTGCTTAAGGAGGATGTTATTCTGGAAAACCATAAAATGAGGACTTGGATTAGAAAATAATTTTCAGATTAAGTAATTTGAATCACTGGCACCTTTTCGTAAGAGATTAGTCACTTTAATAAAATTAATTGAAAAGGAAATAAACCACTGATTATTTTTTTGAAAAAACAAAATGAAATTAGGGTAGAGGCTAAGGGAGGCTGTTAAATGAGATAACAGCTGCATTGCATCTAACTTCTGTACATTTTCACAAATTGCTTTACGTTCTCCTAAACATTTTGTTAAATTAAGAAAGGACATGGTTCTTTTTGCTTAATGTTGTACAGGCATTTGGAGGGTTTTATTTATTTTTATTTAATATTAAAAATAAAATCTGTTTATAATAATTGGGTAAAGTAATTTATTAAAATGTTTAACTAGGTAGGATAATGTAAGACGTGATATTATTATTGCAAACCAACAGGACAACCCACAGTTCATAAACAGATGGAAGTTGCCACCAAGAGGAATTTTAGTTTATACTGGATGATTAATGTTTTTTGCATATTCATTTTGACACATTTAGGATAGAAAGTCAGTTGGATTTGCTATACAAGAAGTTATATTCATTCAATCTATATTATTCTATACATCTTGAGTTAATTCCAACAAATTTTAGGCATTTAGTTTAGCCTAAACATCTTGGGCTCTCTCTATCATCCACCAGTAGGTACAGAAATATACCAGAAAACACACAGACCAAAAGTTAATTCAGTTGACCTGAATCAGTTAGTATGGTATTATGTCAGTAAACCATCACACCACTAACTGCCAAGGGAAAAGAAGTATTTCAGAGAGGAATGTCACTGTAACAAAACTGGATTTGTTGTCTAGAATAGCTTTCTCACTGGAACAAAAGGCAACCATTTTTGCATTGGAACCAAAAGCTGCTAACCTAGACCAAGCCCCTTCCAAATATTAAAATATAGTTTAGGTGGTCTCAAAGCATGCACATTCCACAGGGCACTCCAAGTGCTAAAACATGAACTACAAAATGTGAGACCTCTGATACACTCAGGTGCCAAAAAACAAAGTTTTGAAAATTCAGAAAAGAAACTGAAGAGTAATCCTGGTTTTCTGAACTTACCTTGAGAAACTTTTTAAAATAGTATTTTTTCACCAAATGATACTGAATCAGTTTTTAATCTCAAAATCTTTTCTTTTGTAAACGCTTCTAGTCTTCACGATTCAAGCCATTATTTTTATTAAGTCCCTACAGATCCCCAAGTTTTTGAAGAACATCATGTAAAAGGAAGGGCAGAGGGACATTTCCAATACAGTTTTGTTCCCCTTTTAACATATCCACAGGAAGAAAAATAAATGTACATATCACTTACAGATGAATAGCCATCACTTTGATTCCACTTACCACCGGTTGATTGCAAAGGTAACGGCAAAGTTCTCCAATGTACTGGATGACAGTCACATTGTACTTTTTGCAGTCACTCCAAAACTGACTAGCTGAAAACTTCTTCTTTAACACACAGGTTGCACCTTTTTGGAAACAGCAAAAAAGGAAATGAAGCAATTTCTCTATGTGGCAGCTATGTTCACTAGTTCTACAAAACAGAACATTGGAGGAACTAAGAACAGCCTTGTTTAGAGAGCTAGGTGGTATTTAAGCTGTTTCATTTGAAACCTGATAGAAAAAGACAGAAACCAGCCTCCTGGCTAAGATAGTAAAGCTTAAAGATAAGAGCTTGAAAACAAGAAGACAGCTTCTCACTGTTGGTGTTGTAACATTATTCAAGAGTTTAACTAAAAATATCCAGAAAATTCAGCCTGATTAACAAATTATTTGGGTATCAATGAAACCTCATTTTTAAAGAAAGTATTCATCAATGCAGATTCAGACAGAATTAATTCATTTTACAACGGTCTTTCCCTTGCTCTGACTTGTCCTTGGTGCATAAGGAAACAAGAAATATTTGCCATGAAGTTCCAAAGAAATCTCTTATAAGAGAGTCATCGAGGACACCTACATCGTCTCAGTACATGTATTTTATTGTCCATGACAAAACAGTATACAAATTAAATGGAAACAAAAATCATATTTCATCGAATAAGAAGCTGAATGTTTACTCAAAATGTATTTATCAGTTTTTTTAAGTTCACAAAAATACATTTTAGTTCTATTCCATTGTACAATGTTTAGTCTGTACAGATACCAATGCACTGTACACACTGTCAAAATATTGTAAATGTCCTTAACTTCATTTTTACGAAAATACAAAAGAAAGTAAAAGCATTTATGACACAAATTACTCTAATTCTTCTCCATAAAGAGAGCTTCTTGTAGAGATCCTTTGTTATTGTAACACTCTCCCTGTTCCCAAGATATTCCAAAAAAAAGACTATTCATTTAATTTCAGCAAAGCATCAGTTTTCCTAGTGGCAATGGACCTAAGTGGTTTTATACACTTTCATATTCTATATTAACAACACAATTAAATTAAACAAGCTGTACCCAGTTCAATGCATCCACCAATGCCAAGAAGAGATGCTGCACTGTGATAAAGAGGTAGAGTAATATAAATTATATCTTCTGCAGTAGCACCAAAAGCCCACAGTCCAGCAGCTCCTTTAAGAACCTGCATGTGACTGATGACTGCAGCCTTTGGAAGACCTGTAATAAAAACACAAGACAATGCATAGAGTTTCTCTTACAGAGAACTCAGTTGTTGGGTTTTTTTCCCTGTGTCAGTCTCTAAAGTCATAAAAGAATCAATTCTTCCTTCGGTAACCAAATTTTCAGCCATCTGTTTAGACAGCCATAAATACACAACTGCCTGTTTAATGTATTGCCTGTTTGTTCTCTACACATAAAGATAAGCCAGTTTGTAACCCCATCTGTTTGCTATTTAGTTGGATGTCAAGTCAATTCAAACAGGTGGAAACAACAAAGAAACTCCATGGTTTGTCTGCTATCAAATTATATAGAGCCAACAAAATGGCGAAACCATTTAATCTACATATGGACTTCCTTTAACATAAAGGCACATCACACCAGATCTCGTTCAGGCAAGAGTCATAGTGATTGTAAGGTATATTGGAAAGATATGGGATCTACAGGAAGTAGTGGGTGCTCGTCTAAGAATACTGCACCCACATCTTCCCATATGTTTTAGAACTCTGCGAAGACTACATAGAATTTAAAAAAAAAAAAAATCCAGTGAAAAGTCCACTCCAGTTAGGTTCTTTTTTTTTACTTTCTTCAGGTTCAGCCCAGCAGTTCTGTTCAGCAACATGCAGACTCACCTACAAGGGCTTCTTGGGCTACTCACCTTCACAACTTTCAGCCTGAGTCAGGCTGATGATGAACAGTGAGAGCATTTCAATTTTTTTAAAAAATTTAATGGTTCATAAAGTTCTCTCACCTATTCTAGCAAAGCTATTGTTTAGTTACATGGTACATAATAGAAATTCAATGTAAATTAATGTGATGCATACAAGGATTCAAAAATATATTAGATTCAACATAACTGAAATTTGAGACTTCACACAGATATTCTGAATGCACTTATAAGAACAAAAAACATCCTACCTGGATAATTCTGTATCATTTTTAGCTAATTTTAACTCCTTCGTTTTGACCAACATGCTCAACCATACTTATATTAGTGGCATTACAAACATAACTCACCTCTTGACAATATTTATAACTTCCTAATTTTTTTTTTTTATTCTAGACTGATGTTCCTGTTTACTAATTTTTCCCAAGAACCTGAAGCAAATAAACTGAATTATTATTTGTATGAAGGAACCTAGCTATAAACCACGTATTCATTTAAAATCTTCCTATTACTAAAACTGTTGTGTTCAACTGAATGGGAAAGTCTATCTGCTCAACTTAACAACATCACTCTGCTTTTCATCTCAGTGATCAGGGTTTTTTTAAGTCTTAGCTTCTTAGCTGCTGGAGCACTAGTAACAAATTCAGACATCTGTTTCTAAACTAAAAGGCTATAACTTAATCCTATTTTCTGTCTCCACCATGACTTGCATAAGACATGACTTAATGAAGGAAAAACAAATGTCTATTTGCTTGTTTCAAGATTGTTATTTAAATTTCTAGGTAAAATCATAGGTATTTTAGCTAGGCAGGGGTACATGATCACAAAATAATATTTCTTATGATTGTAAACCAACAAAGAAACCCTCAATGCTTTATAAACCCCTTAGCTGCGAAGTAATGAGAGGTAAAGCCTCTCACAGTATTTGCACAATGTGGCAGGAAAAGAAAAAAGAGAAAACCATAAACTACTGAATACAAAAAGTTACTGACAAAAAACATGCTTGTTTTCTATAATAAAGCTTCTAGATGAGAAATATGGCATTCTACTATTGAAAGATTACAGTTTCAGAAAAATCAAGTTTCTAGATGAAAGCTGAAGGAAAACATAGACCTTTTTCAGCAGACACGTACCTGTTGTTCCCGAAGTAAATATATATAAAACAGCTGACTTGAGGTTGTTGGCAGAGCATCGATTAACTGGAACGGGGTCTTCAGATGCAGCTTCTATTTTGTCTAAAAGCGTATGCACACTTGGAAAAGTTGAGTCTTTGGTCATTATCCAAACACTAACATCTTTTTGAAGACTAGGAAGAATTTCTTCCAGTGTCCCAAGCAAATCTTAAAAATTAACATGAAATAATGTTACTTACATTATGTCTTCACAAAACCAGAAAAAAAAAGTCTTTTTCCTCTTAGAGTTTTCATAATAGAAAAAGACCCTCCGTGGATATTAATAGATGCAATTAAATAATTACGAACTAGAATGAAAACGCTCTGAAAACAGGGTGTAATGTTCTAAAAATACTGCTGACCCCACATAGTCAACTAGCCCTCGAGGCAAAATTGTGAGCCTTGATTACTAACTCCTGCTTCCCACACGATTTTAGATAATCCTTAGTCATTGCTAAGATCAGAATAAAGTGTGGTTGAGCTTCAACTTCAAGTAAACCATGAAGAAGTCCATTAAAGATGCAAGGCAAATACATTCAAACTGGTAATTACAGTGCAGGTTTCCTTGGATGCCAACAACAGCAATTTCCCATTAAGTATTTTTTTTTTTCAAAAGCACAGAATTGGCTAATTTAAAAACAAACACACACACACACACACACATACACATAAACTAATTTACAAATTAGTTTACAAACATGATTTACTATATCATGCCTCAATTTCACAGAATAGAAATATGATACAGGCCCATGGCTTATTCAGACAGTGCTAAAGAGCCATGTGGCTATTTATGTAGTGCTTTAAGTGTTTTAAAAACCTGAATGAATTTGACTTTGAGCACATCAGGCAATTTCATTTTCTTATAATCACATGTTAATTTACTGAAAGCCATTCCTTCTATTGGCCTTTATCTATATATAAATACACATTTACTTTTATAAAATAAAACAAAACCAGCAGTCTGTTTAAGATTTATTTTGTTGGCTTATCAGGAAAGAAATGAGAGAGATTCCCAGATTAAATAAAAAGATAAAATATATAGAAAGACCAATCCTTAATACATCTTGTATTTATATTTTTAATTTTATAATGTCACTTTCTCAGAAGACTGCACAGCTTTTATAGTACTAATCTAGGAAACATGGCAAGAGTAGGAGTTACACTGCTCTCAGTAGGACTCATTTACACTTAACTGCCTTGATACATCTCAGTCTGTGTAATTAATCTTGCAAATATTCCTGTGGGTATAAATTTATGTTATTATCTCAGTTTTTGCAGACGAATAAACAAAGCTGACATGCCTCACAATGAGGCATTGCCAGAGCCAGCATTTGAAACCCTGATGTAAACTCCAAGTCCATTTCACTAATATTAAATATGGATACTAAAAATGGAATGCATCTATTTTTCACCGAAATAACGGAAGATTTTTAATCTTTCGGAAAACTACTTCCCTAATGACAAACTGCTGTATATATTTTAATTAATAACATAATAATCTGTATTACTATTATGGAGGTATAGACTACTATCATTAACTAAACATGTCTTACAAACCTAAAGCCTACAAAGTACAAGTTTCAAATATTATATAAACATTGAACAAACAGATCTGAAAAAGTGCAACATTAAAATTTTTGTGTTCTGACTTCCTTGTACTGCAGAATGGTTTCATGAAGAAATAACACAAATAATTTAAAAAGTCTAAAAGATAGATAATCTCCTGTTTGAATCACTGGAGTACAGTCCCCTTTCATTAGACATGGCAATGAAATTAAAACATGTGAATAAAAAATAACGCTAAGGACAACAGTATTAACTGCAGGAAACCTGATGTACTGAATATCAAAGTTCATTGGAATATTAATTCTGTCTTGCTGTCTTATAATTGAATTGCAGTATATTTTACAACCAATAAATAGGAAAATACAATAGTACTATTTCTAAACAGCTATTCATAAACCAAATGTGACAGAATATCTATATACTTATCACCTTCTAATACTGATTTCTGTCTTCCTATGCATGCACATATCTCTTAAATATATTAAGGATAGTTTGTGTAGGTGCAAGTTACGCTGAGAACCTAGCAAAAGAAACACAGGTGTTAGAAGTGGCTGGACTTCCATTTTTGTTCTCAAAAACAGTAATATTTTTAAGAACAAAATGAGAGTGAGAACAGTGTCATTCTTCATTAGTGCACCGGCTCCAACTACAATACCAGCAAGGGGTTAAGGACTGCTAAGAACTTCTCTGCTCTTCCAGCTTTCCATAATTATTTGGACTAGACTTGGCTGTTTATCCTGTGTAGTGTCCTTACCAGGTAACAGACGTGAGGTACAACTCTTGAGAAAAAAACTGCCCAGTAAAACTCATCATGAAGAATTATCCCATGTAACTAAAGTGTAATTGTAAACGAAATTTCACCTACATTTAATTGCCAAGAAAAAACAAACCTCAGTGAATACCATCCTATTTAAGTAACACAGAAACTAAAGGGATCAGTGCAGCATTTCCTTATTTTTGATAGGTAAATTCATTCCTTCTTTCATTTCCTTAACTGTTTTGCTTTTAACATTTTTGAAAGTGAAGATAAAGATGTATTACCTTACCAAATCCTAACTTCTCTATAGAAAAGATTTTTGTTTAGTGTTGCATGACATGAAATCAAAAACTTTTCTAATGTTTTAGTACTAAGAAGTTCTAGATAACGTGCACCAAATTCTTTGTGTATTTGAGTAACACGAAGCACAAGTCTGTCAAAAAGGACTTACCTCTTCTTTTTCTTTTTCCTCCTTTTCTTGGTTCAAAGGAAGAAAGATGGCAACTATTAATTGCAACCCCACAGACACGATCATTTAAGATTCAAGAATGACATGAGGACACAGCTCTCTTTTAGTAGACTGAAACATATTTACCCAAAAAAGTAAGATCAATCTTCAAATTAAACATGCACACTGCTTATTGTATCTCTAAACACTCACTCCTTGAACCTAAGGTTTGGGGTTTTTTTATTACTATTGAACCACCAAATGATTACACAGCAGAATTTTTCTTCTGTCCTTAGGAATCTAGTACATGAAAAAGTATGTGAACAGCTTGTAATTCAATGTTGTCTTGAAAGAAATTTCTTGGTAGATAGCAGAGAACAGCAGAAACAATAAATTATCTCCTGAATTGAAAAGGCAATTTAAAACAGCTATATTCAAAATGCCAGAACCTGAAAGTTACTTCTGGAACACAGAGGAAATGGGGTGTTTGAAGATAACTCTCAGTTGTGCTAACATAGTTCCAAATAATAATTCTAATGATAGTCAACTAACATTTTGTTCCATTTTCATTCCACAAAAAAACTTTGACGCCATTGTGAAGGTCTCTCTAGTCTTTGCATATCATCCTACCCACCTGTCAGGAAGAAACAGCCCTCTTGGAAAAACTGTAATTTGATTATTTCTAGAGGTACCTGGTACATGCACTTTATCATATACAAAAGTAATTACAGTAAAGCAATTCAGCTATTTAAACTTGTGGTTTCTCTCCAGTAGTTGTTTACTTTTTCCACTATAAAAGTATATTCAGGTTTTGGGCTACTTGATTTGGAAGAAATGGCTGCATATATAAAGATTGTAAAGTTCTCTCTGTGTTGTTTACATAGTTTGTATACAAATATTCACCTTTTGCTAATTATTTGGCTCCACTGGGACAAAAATATCTGAAATTGATCAAGATGGATATGCTTCTCCACTTTTTTTTCTTTTCCTCTTGTTTTTAAAACATTTCACTATTCAACAGAAGTTTGTGAAACTGTTACATTATACTCACGTGAATACATAACTCAGTTACATCTTTCGAGAAAGCAATGAAAATATGTTTTCAACTATCAACCTAGGCTTCAAGTTGCACAAAGGTTTTTTTATGTTATTTTCTAGCAAGGAAACAATGCAGGCTGTTGGCAAGGACACAGTCCCACACTGATGAAAGGAATACATCAGATTATGAGATCAACTTGTACTGAACAGAAAGTTACTCAGAAAGAAAACTGCATGAAATGGTTCTTACAAAGCTTTGATGTGTGCCCTGGCTGACATGCTCAGGAAGCCATGGCAAGTCCAAACTCTTCCCCACACTGTCTGTCCTTGGAAAATAATTTTTACTTGTACTTGATCCCCCAAGAGACTTGTTACACTTGGCACAGCTTTTCACAAAGTCACATGATAACAGAAAAGTCAGCTGTGGCTAAGGATCAGTGTTGGTAGCTTGAAACACCACCAAAGGCAGTAAAGGTAATAAAACATAAAACACCTTGTTAATCACAGTTGGCCCATTTTTCCACTCAAAGACCATTTGGGACAAGACATAAACTAAGAACAAGTAATCAGAGAGATATGGTGTCTAACGGAGGAGGTAACCATGTCTACCACAGGTCTTCTATAGTTCCCTTGTCCTAAATGTTTAGGTCCTAATAGCTTCTTATTCCATTTAGATAAGAAGAGGTGGTTATGATGAAATCCATTCTTTTTTTCACTCAATGACTAACAAACATGAGAGGTGATACTTCTACTTATATGTAACACTGTATGATCTTAATTGACAAATACCAAAAAAATATTTTGTTTAGTCTCTTTCTCAAGGATGTAGACACACTTCTGTCTAGTTCAGCAGCAGCAGAAAGCATTGCTAGTGCCTCACGAGTAAAGAATCCTGGCCAGGAAAATGCTATACAGCTGGGAGATGTGCTTCTGTACAGAACTGCAAAAATCACAGGATGGCTGTGGATAGAAGGCACCTCTGGAGAGTCCAGACCCCACGCTGAAGCACACCCATGTAGAGCAGGCTGCCCACACATCCATGTGCATGTACACTCCCTAAACAGCCTTTGTTATCAGGACTGATATAAATCAATCTCACAGAGTTTATAGTGCAATCCTTTAATAGCTGAATCCTTGCAAAGGAAGTCATGATGGCAGTGTGGGGGTGTCCTACTCTGAGCTGAACTCTTCCAAGTAGGAACACACTAGAAAAGTGCTAGCAAATAAATTCTACTTGTGCATTTCAACTAGATTGTATGTGTTGTTTAATAGTACTACTGTTACACTGCAGTAGAGACAATGATAAAAAAGATAAATGTAATTCCTTCTTCAAGCCAGACTTCAATCAATAGAAATAGTGTCCAGAAAGGACACAGTGCCTTAAAAGGCGTCTCCATTTTAAGCAATACCTTAGTCCTCTGTTTACGCAGCAGCTTTTAAAAAATTAAGGGTGGCATGATCTGGTAACAACCGTAGTAAGGACGAATACCTTTTGAACAGGTCAGACAGCTGTTAGAATAAGCTAATGCTGGCTGACTGGTAAAGAGAGGAGTATCCAGTTTGTATCTTTCTCTTTTACAAATTCCTCATTTATTTACAAGTTAGTTAATTACCGTTTTATTAAAAATGTCATTTTAAAGTCCAACTTTTGAATCTCTTTCAAGGAACATTCCCCAAAATGGGAGTAGTGTTAGCGAGTTTCTGGGAATGGAGTGTGACAATGTCTACTATGAAATTAAAGCAAGACCTAAATGCTCTGGGAACTCAGCAGACACACGAGTGTCGTTAAATGAAAAAACTCTCTCTAACACAGAGGCAAATGGAAACACTGGAAAGGAACAGAAAGACTAAATATTGGCAAATCACAGAATCTGTATTCAGTTTTTAATCAGAGGCTGGATGAGAAGGAAACAAAAAAAAAAAAAGGCTTACTAGATTGTGCTAAATGAATTAAAAGAAGATTGCTGTCACAGAAAAAAATCCACCATTTAGAGATAGTCATATCATATAAGAAACAACGAGATAGAGGAATAGTTTTTATAATATATATTTATAATATATCTGAGGCTTAAGAATAAAGCATTCAATTGCAGGGTTCGTAGAATACATTAAATCAAAACCAAACCCACAAAACTTAAATACTACTGGAATACTCACATGTAAAGTTAGAAATAGCAATCAAAATGTCAGAAGATTCTCAGACCAGAATAAAGTCTGATTCCAAGTGCTGAAGCAAAGACGATACTAATTGGATGGGGTTTGCAAACCGCAATGCCTGAAAAATATGCAGGCACGTAGCAAAAGTGAAGAGCTCAAATTTAGTTAAAGAGAATGACCTTGCAAGAGGCAAGCATGAAAAATGGGCCACAGCAATGGAAGAAAATGCAACCATAAATAGTATCCAGCCTATTTGTACAGAGGTATCACATTTGTAGAAAATAAAAGCATTTTTGAAAATTACAAGACGTACTAAAAAAAGCTGCAAGATGCAATCATCTCACACAAAGGGAGGCTACATCACCATTCTGAGCAGGGAAGATTTAGCAGTGAACAATTATCTGTGGGAACTGTTTCAGATAGCAGACAAAGGTGGAAGGTTCCCTTCAGCACAAATGGAACCTGAATATTAAGTAGCTTTGAACGTGCCATTACAGACAAGAATTTCTAGGGCAAATTTGATCTTGTTGAGCAGTTAGCAGTCAAATTTTTAGGAGGATAATTTCTGCTGTGCTGCAGTCTATACATAAATTCAAAGGTCATCCAAAATATTGAAAATATAGTTTCGTAACCATTAAAGAAATAGAATTGCTAAGTCAGGCCTGTACTTGCTTGGGGAGGGTGAAAAACATAAATATTTTTGAAAATTAGAACTTCACTGTCTAGAAGTACTGCCATTACATTCTAATGTCTGATTAAAAAAACAATATTAGTTGACAAAATCGATGCCTGACTATGGCAATGATAGATATTAGACCACAGGTTGATTGGTTTTAGTGTAAATATTTTGTTCAAGCTATCCACCTTCCTGTGAAAATGGTGCCACAAGGGCAAAATGCACAAGAAAGTCATGCCTTTTGACAAGGAAGAATCCATTGAAACACACACTAACATTGGACAAGTGAATAGACCTCTGACAATTATGTATCTGATTGTGTAACCTCAATGCTAAATGATGCTCTGCAATTTTTATAAACATCAGGGCAAAATTATTGTCTGTATTAGGTACAATATGTTTCTTTCAAGAGTGATGTGAGTTCATCCTCACTGGACAGTGTATAAACCTCCAGTTGCTAAACCTGGACTTCTCTGAAGAGGCTTCCATATGACGTGGACAACAACCAAGGACCTAACAACTCTAACTTCTTTCACACATACAAATAAAAGCGTCTTGAAGTTCTGAGGAAGAATGCTGTGAAGGCTCATGGGATAACAAATGTACAGCAGAGACTAAAACCCACTAATAAAGTAAGAGGACCTACATGTAAAACACCAGCTGAGAGACTAATTTATTGGTGTCTCTGCTTTATTATTTGCCTGCATGCAGCTCTTCCTTTTGTGAGCAAAGGAAGACTCCCAGAACAACCTAGTTCAACACAGTTGCTCTTATTATCAGCTGCTGGTAGCAAATTAACAGTGAAGAAACATGGATCGTGATCCTGCTTTGCAAATGGTGTTTTCATTCATCAGTTAACCTCTCATTTACATAAAAACTTCTCTTCGGTACAAGCTTTGATCCAACGTTTCTCCTTCACTACACTCAGTGAGCAAGAAGTTCCTGAACATTAATTCCAGTCCTCAATCCATGCACTCGAAAACACATATTCATGAGAGGTGGCTAAACAAGTTTGTTTTTTTTTTTTAACTAAGAGAGTAAAATAAAAACCTTTTATTTCAGAAGCCCTGTTATCATGTCTTGGGATTATATTTAAATTGGATTTTGTTTCATCAGCTTGTTTTAATTACCAAGCATCTTAAACCAGCCTACCATATAGACTCAGAATAACACGATTTATAATTAAAAAATATGCAAGGGAAAAATCTTAAACAAATTTTTGAAAGCACATATTTGTAGCAGCAGAGAAAAGATGGAAAGAAATTCCACCATTCCACCAGCTGTCATGGATGCAAAATCCCATGACCCCTGTAACAGCAGTAAAGCAAGAAGTTGAAAAACAGAATAAGGCAAATTAGACTTGAAACAATAATTTTGGAGAGGCAGGACAGTATTAATGTGAAATATTTTGAAACATTTTCCTCAAAACAAATGTCAAGGCTCTGTGTGACCTTTTAGCGTTGCAGGCTCACTTACACTTGATCATAAATGCTGTGGCAAGTTTATGTTTTGAATCTGTCTAAAGTTTATACACTTCTATTACTGAAGCCAAGTTTGAGCATACAATGCTCAGATTGCCTACATCAAGGTTTGAAATTCTTCTGAAGCATTTAATAAAAATGTAATACTCTGGAAACTTACACAACACACACTACTATAACTATTTAAACACAACAATTTCTTCCACAATGCAACACCAACAGTAAGTCAGTTATTATAAATCAACCTTCTATGTGCTCTACTCTCAAAACTTTAGCTCCTGCAAAACTATTGTAGCTCTGCAAATAGTTGAACAGCAGAGGTTGTAATGGCTGAGCTTAGGCCTTCTAGTTTTGCAGTGGTTTTCATCAGCAGAAAGATGGAGAGATGGTATAAGAGAACAAAGTACAGGACTTAACTAGGAATAAATTTGACTATTTGAGAAGGAATGGAAAATTATTCTTAATAGATATTTTAATTTTTTCAGAGAGACATTAAGCAACTGCAATTAAGCAATTAAACACTTGGAACACGCTGTCCCTTAGATGTTGAAAACTCTCCTGCAATGCACGTTTTTTAAGAAAAGGTTAAATGGGTGTCCCCAAGGCATGGATATACTTGATTCTGCCTGAGAGGCTGAAGCTTTATAATCTCTTGAAGCTCCCTCCAGCCCTGGGTTTCTTTTTTTCCGTGAACATCTGAAAATCAGGTTTTCAATAAAGGAGCTGGAGGGACAGACATATAGGAGATGTGACATTAAGAGGTTTGGATGTAGGAATGAGACATATACCCTACCTGCTCCCACAACCAGTATCTTGGGCTCACAGCTACTGACACAGTGCAGGAGAGATCTGAAGCGGACATTGAAGTTGAGGAATGCCACCACACAGCCCAGCTTGGCCAATCCGAACCACACGTGGATGAAGTCCGGCTCGTTGCCCATCAGCAAGGCCACTGTGTCTCCCTTCTTCAGAGCCTCGTGCTGCAGGAAAACCTGTGCTATCCTGTTGCTCCTCCGGTCCACATCCCGATAGGAGTGAACCGTCCCTTCGTAGATGAGGAACGGCTTGTGGGGCTGCTTCTCTGCCAGCTTCACAAACTTGTCCAGGACGGTGACAACCCTCCCTTGCAGCCGGTACATCTCCACTCTCATCCCATAGGTCAACACTTTGAGCAGGTATCTCAGGTCTGCCCAGAAGTACGGGAAGAGGAGTTTCTGGATGAAGTGTAAGGAGAGAATCCCGACGGCAGCCCCCGGCACCCAGGAGGGCGGCACTGGGAGCGGGTAAAGGTCGTCCCAGCCACGCATCTCCCCGCAGCCGGGCCGCCGGGCACACGGCCGGCCGGGGCGCGGAGGCAAAAGCCGGCACGGGCTGAGGCTCTTCCCGCGCTCTCCGCCCCCACGGCGGGAC
>VYXB01007861.1:661375-683989 GCA_013397135.1 Pachyramphus minor | reverse complement strand
GGGGCTGCGGCCTGGCGAGGGTGGTGGGAGGTGCCGGGAGGGGGGCAGGTGGGTCCCGTTCCACCTCGGGACACAGTGACCGCGCCGGTGGCCGGGCCTCGGCCCCGCCCGCCCACACACCGTTCCTCCGCCTGAGGCTGCAGCCTTGCTGCACCGAGCCCGGAGCCGCAACATGCCTTCGGCAGCGGTTCTGCCCACCAGGGAACGGAGGGTTGCGCCAAGGCCGTGGGTCCATGGACTCTGCGAATTGGTTCTGTGTGCCGAAGGGATGCCGCTGGCAAGAAGTAGGCACACCTGGGCACTGTCTGTGCTGGTCCTACTGCTGCTGCTGAGGCCTGTGACCCCCGGTACTTCAACACCCTGCCATCCCGAGGCATGCCCTGTCTTGTCCTTGGTGAGACACATAATGTGGTGCTGAAGTGTTTTATTGCAGCTGAATCTGGAGTTAAGTGGACCCTGATAAACTAAGGTTATATTACAAATAACACATTTTCTGCCCTCATGTTGATCATATGCAATTTGAATTCATGACTCTAATGTCAAAAAAAAAAAATAAATCAGAAGATACTTACTTAGTTTAAAACTGTAGCCTGTAGTAAATGTTTCAAGACTTGGGGTTTTTTTTTATTTTTTTACTGGATATGAGTGCACTTTTGAATAGTTAAGAATTTTCTAAAGTTGTGAGACTGTAAGTACTGGTAGTTTACAGCATGAACTCTACTGTCTGCTTTTTGCCAGTATCTTACTAGGATAATCGAGCCTTTGTCACATTCCACATCCTGTCCTATGGCATGTCTCGCATACTGAGATAACACTTCAGAGTGTTGTTTTATGCTCCAGGGTGTTACTGAAATATCTACAAGGATGTACTACTTATTAATCCAATTGGCACTTGATATTCAAATCTTTTTGGTCCACAAGATAGTATGTCTTAACTGTAAGGTCTGAAAGCTGACAGTGTAGCCTTTGTTTCCACTGTCTTATTCAGATACAAAGCCAGCGCTCTGTGTCGTTTATGCACTTTGGAGTCAGTGAGGGATATCTTCCTTTTTTGGACAAAGAAGAAATTCATATACCAGAGGATACTTCTTCCAGACTCATCTTGAATTTTGTAGATTTTGTGGAGGGAATCCCATTCTGTCTGGCAGGATATGGTAACCTTCTTCTTGAGATCGTCTAGCACAAGGGTTTGTGGAACCCTGAACAGAACAGTAAAAGCCTGAGCAGTTAAAGCAACTCCTCTATCAGTTCTTTCTGGAATCCTCCTTTACTATATCCAGAGAGTGTCTCACAATTTCTGCTCTTTGGGTCTTCCAGACACTGCTTGTGCTTTCACTGTCAGAATGGAACAGACCTGACAGACCTTTGCTTCTTCAAAACAGCTATCTGATATTCTGTTCATCCAGTCTCCATCTAGCCTACTGGCCTTGCGTCCAGTTCTTCTAAACCCCCAGCCATTCTCCTTTGCTACCAGTCTATAGCTTCTTTTTCCTCTCCCTCTCCCTTTCCCTCTCGCTTTTCCTCTCCTTAGCTCAGTTGATTAGAGCATTGTGTTAATAACGCCAGAGTCTCAGGGGCAATCCCCACTGGTACTCAATCAAGGATCCTTGTTGGTCCCTTCCAACTCAGAAGATTCTGTGAGTCTGTGATATAACTCTCCTCCCCTCTCCTTCATCTGTTTCTCTCTTGCTCTGTTTGTCAGTCACTCTTTCAGCCCATAAACCATCCTATTCTATATAGCTTTTCTTTCTAGGGCAGAGACAGTTTGCATATGGCAATTTAAAAATTTTAAATATTAAAAACAACATGTCAGAGTTATGATTTCATACATTAAGCAAATGGCCTTAATTTGTCCAGAGCTCTCCTTAGAAAACTTACATGCCATTTTGAACCACTGTATTTTCCCTGCAAAGCTTGCTTTGTGTAAATTTGGTGGGTTTCTCAGCTAACACAGCTCACTTCAGCAAAAAACTCTTGTCAGTTTCTTCCCATCTTCTGAAGTCTTCTTCATGTCCAAGGATCTCCTTAGCCTCTACTAGAGCCTTGTGACAAAAGCAAGAAAATTGGTATCACTGAGGTGTGAATGAAACATTGATAGGTGAGGAAGCAACAGCTGCAAAAGTGCTGGAAGGATGATCTGTACTGATCATGAAGCATGCACAAAATGAACTAATGAAGATACTGCAGAATGCATGCACTTTCCAGGCAATCAGATTTGGGAATGTTTTGTTTCTGGCAAGCCCACGAGGCTCATACTTTGACACAGCACAAATTAAGGGACAAATCTGCCCTCTCACCAGAGGGGGATGACAACAAGGTTGCAGAATGTCATATGTGCCATTGTTCTTCTCTTACACAATAGGTGACAGGAAAGCAAGGACCTAATAAAAATTTCAGGAGATGTAATTTAGATGCTGCAAAAGGATTCCTCAAATTTTCGTGTTATTACAAGGAGACTTTTCCCTCCACATCAGATACAGACTTCTGTTCCAGAAACTCAAAAACTTATAGATCATTCTAAATCATAGTGCATATTGTCTTCCTCAATTTTTGAAAAAAAATACTGCAGAAGGATAGTAACAGAAATCAAAGAATCTTGATTGGGCTTTTTGGCATCTGCTCCCTACAGTTGGATAGTTGATAGTTTATTGCTAAGAGAAAAGACTTGGTTCAACTAGAGCCTTTGAAAATAGATTTCCACCACAAAAAGAGGAAAAGCTCAGTTTATTCAGGTTTTTTTTCTACCCTCAAGACTCAGGAACACTGCCTGCTCATGGGAAGTAGTGAATTAATTCCTTGTTTTGCTTTGCATGGCTTTTGCTTTTTCTATTAAACCATCTTTATCTCACCTTATGAGTTTTCCAGCTTTTACCCTTCCGATTCTCTCCCCAGTCCCATTAGTGGGGGAGTGAGTGAGCGACTCTGCGGTACTTGGTTTCTGGCTGGGATTAAACTGTGACAATAAGGAATAATAGAAATTCAATTCTGGCCATTTGGCTCAAGCCAAAGCTCAGCTTGATGCTCATTCCTTCATGTCACTTGAAAAAGCTTTGTAACCCCTAGCTTAGAACCCTGAGGATCACATGACCTGTTTTTCCTGTGACTCCGTATGCACTTAGAATTGAAAGAGAGGATTGGGAAAACAGTGGGTGAGGCATCAACAGCACATTGAGAAATGGCAGGCAACAGCTTCTCACAATGCTTTTCATTTTTAGGAATGCTCCTTGCTACTCGGACATCTCTCCTTTATTCAAACTGAAGTCGTCATGAGTGTCAGCTCCAGGTGCAGACACAATCAGTTTGCCTCAAAACCCTATGTCTTTGGCTAATTTTTGCCACTTACCACTAATTTTTGTTACGTTTTTAACCTAAGCTAACTCATTGAGATAGAGACCTGACTAGATCAAAAATATACAGACACAGCTTTGTTATATGAATGCTGACTGGACAACCATTGGAAACAAATTCCAGGGAATTAAATAGTGCTGAACTAGATCACTAGTGGATTTCATGGCTCTTTATAGGCAATACTGTTGGCTTGACAGTTTTTATTGATACTGTAGTGTTGCTTACTTGAAAACTGCGGTGGAGGCATCTGTATATGTTCTGTCCTAGAGGGGTAGTGTACATTTACAGGAAGACAAAAGTATTTAGTTTTTCCGCTGGTGAGAATCACTTCTTCCAGATAGACATTCTGTGAGAATATAGAGTTCTAGCTTGCTTTTCTTAGGGGAAGGTAAATTATTGGGCCACTGTTTTAAATTTTTAAGAAATAAATAAGTGCTCCATGAACCTGTACTTAACATAAAAAACCCTGCTGTAGTTATTTGGTTGATTAGAGTTTGGCATGGTTAACTGCTACGTAAATGTGCATAAATAATGCATAAAGGGAAAGGCTGTGACTGTTAAAGAAGGTGTATACTTACATGCTGATTTGAAAGACAGAGGTTGAAACATACTCTTATTTGCAAAGATTGCTTTGAAGAAGGCAGAAAGACAGCAGAAGGGAAGGCAGATGAGGTCTGTGAAAGGCGCTGGGTGTATGAATGAGAATAAAAGGAAAAGCAATAGGTGATTGATAGAGCACAAAAGGAAGAGGAATACAGAACAGATTCTCATATGGATCATCTCATAACATCTCAACATCTCATATGGATGAGAGAGATGCATTTTAAATATACTGTGCTGTGAGCTAAAAATCAGTCAGGCAAAGTTGCATTTACTGAGGTGACTAATGACTAGCATGTCACCAAAGACATGTGATGAGAAAAGAGATGAAGGATTTTATGCTTTAGATGTCATCTGTGCTGCTAATACCCAAGAACTAAAATGATGAGCAAGATTCTAATATAAAGACTCTGGTATTCTGAAATACTTAGTTTCCAAGTGAAATTGTGGGATTGTGATCTCTGAATTGTCCCTGTTCCTCATAACTCTGCACAGAAATTATACCAACCCTCTCTACTCAGTATTCAAGTTTCTTTAAAAAGTTAACATTAATTTACTTCTTGTATCCTCCTGAAATGAGGCAGGAAATTTCTCTAATGTATAAGTTGTTTTTCAGTAATTTTCTGATTTGTTATAAAATTGGGTAAGATGAGGCAAAAAATTTCGATAGGCAATGAAAGAATTCAGGTGAAGCCACTGCAAAATTGTATTTAAACCCTGCCTGTGTCAGAATTCTTCTGGGATATTGGATTAATCTCGTACACCCTCCTCAAACTGGATGATTTTGTCAAGCTATTGTGCCTAATCTTAAAGGCTCTCTTAGAATCTTGATTTGGTGGTTACACAAACACCTCTAGATTAAGACTTGGGGATCTGCAGTTTATATACTGTGCTCAGTGGAATGGTGAAAAATCGAACGGTGAAAAAAAAATCGAAATGGTGAAAAATTATCAGACACATTTGGCTAATTCTTCTGAGTCAGATTCATCTCACAGGTGTCTGTGACATAGATGAGAGTCTACATGTGAATGTTGGTTATAATGGGAGCTTGCACCAAAGAAGACTGAGTATGACTAAGGGAATCTAGAGTTGTTCCTCTGATCAAATGCTGCTGTCTAATTAGGGATGAGGTGGATTGTTTGCTTGAATTACCTGGCAGAGTCTCAGCTGTAATGGCAGCATAAGAATGTGGTTTATACTCAAGCATTGTCTGTAGCTCGGGCTTGAATCGGTTGCCTAGGATTAGGGATCTAGTGCTATTCTATACTCCTAAGTGCCTGCCTGACTCTTAGGTGCCTTATGCAGAAGGTGCTGAACTTTTGAGTAATAGTTACCAGTTCCAAGTAGCCCTTGCATGTTTCAGTTTAGGTAGCTAGTCTAGCTCCTGAAGTAAGGACATGGGTTAGGAATCAGTTAAATTTACCTTCAATATTTTTACTCTCTGCAGTTTCAATTTTTAATCCACTGGAAATATAGGCACACTTATTAACATTTTTTAAAATAAACAGGATAGAATTTGAGTGGCTCACAAAGAAATTAGTAACTTTTTTTCTTGTTAGCTAGTTAATATCACTAGTGAAGATACAATTATCTCCATGCATGAGTTGTTGAGTATAACACAAACTACTGAACTGTTGTTAAGTTAATACAAATTGCCATATGCATAGAATAAGGCAATAGTTGTCTGGGAAAAAAATGTGTGTTATGATGAGATTAGAATTACTGACGTAGTGCACACTTGCAAATGGTAAATTCCTATTGTGAAGAAACCTTGATTAAAGCTATTCCGAAGGTCAGATCTTAAAAACCTCTACAAAATTCTTGTATTTTAAATTTAGTGATATTTAAGTAAATAACCCCCTGAAAGTATAGCAAGAAATGTACCTGTTCATCAGCTTCTTGTTAAATGTCACGAGATGGAATCTATTTTACTTTTGACATTATGTAGAGCTCATAAACTCATACTGCAGGCAAACCACTGAGTCCTGAATTATTTAGTGTAGTGTAATTATTCTGCTCAATTTCCCTTTAACAGAAAACATTTCAATGCCTGAGAGTATGCTATGACCCAATAACGAAATATAAAGGAGTTTAATTTTCTACTGGTGGAACTCAGATATAAGAATTTTTTTTTTAATGTGGTTAGATAAAACTAAAATATTTCCCTGTAACAACATCTCAGTATAGCAGGAAAATACACACCAATTACAGAAATGCTTCTGTAATGTAAAAATTTGTAGTTCTGGTGTTATCATTTTGATATCTTATGCCTCTTAATATCCAGATAACATAGTATGGTGTTGAATGTATATTTTTATTAAATCTGAACCTGGCTAATATGCCTAAGGGAATTTGCTTGTGCTATATTAGTGGCATATACATCGACAAAGTGAACTACTTGAATTTTTTGGTGAGGGAGGAAAGTTGTTTTAAGTAAGATATTTTAGTTGTATAGAGTTTTTAGGTTTTGGGTTGATTTTTGGTGGGTTTTTTCCCTCAGGGAAAATAATAGCGTACATTCTGAAGTGTCAGCTATTTTCCAGGTTTTTTATTGAAGTAATTTTAAAGTAGTGAATTTTCATCTGAAATAGAAGTTTTGAATTTGACAACGGAAAGAGGTGAAACAAGCTTTCCTAGAAGAAAAAAAAGTCTGTGAGTTAAAAATAGAGAGCTGGCTTTTCAGGTTGTCAGAATGCTGTAATATTGAAAAGGAAGAAAACAGCATTATATTAATGTAATAGATCATTAAAAAAACCAACCCACAATTTATTGTTTCTTTTAGTTAGCTTTGAATAAGCTCTAGGGGTAAATAGGTGGTTTTGCCTGAATTCATGAAACTGTGTTCATACTGGGAGCCATATGCCCTGTATATGATGCCAATGCATTAGTAGTACAATAAAATTTAGCCGTAAGCTTCCAGAAAAGCATATTGAAATATTCAGATGTTTGCACTCCTATAGCAACTTTGTTGACTGCTGATGGAACAAGCACACAACAGTGAGTCTTTTGATGCTGAAAAGATAGAGCTGTGGTTAAGTCTTACTGTCATCCAGAAGTGGTCTGAATTAAGAACCAATAGCAACCTACTAGTTTATGCATTTGAAATGAAATAACTGTATGGAAGATTTTCACATTTTAGTCTGATAGACTCAAACCAATATTTTTGATTCTACTCATTGCACAGCTCCTGCCTTGCTTATCAAGTATAGAACATGGCACTGACCTGTCAAAGGGGTGCATAGTTTACTTGGCTCTTGAGGATAGGTGATCATTTGCTGAGAAAGAACAAAGAACAAAAATCACCTGTTCTTTGAAGATTTGAATCTGAATACAAATCTTTTATAGAGGATATTCTAGTGCAGTCTCAGGTGCAAGGTAAACAAGAAGACTAAGTCTTCTTTAGAAGACTGAAGCATACGGAAACCCCAGGCAGGACATGAACTCATTAGAGAAGGAAACAGACTTCTCAGTGTGAAGTGCCATCATTTTCACATCCTTTGAGGTGTTTTGTTGACCTCTAATTTAACTTGACTCACGCTGTGGATGCTTTGGAAGTACCTAAACTTTTCCTCAAAGTTCTATGCCTTAATTTTTGGCTATTCTTGGAATTGTTGCTTTAAATTACCACTGCAGAGCATAGTATTCAAATTGGGTTTTAAAGAGATGTCAAATAATAAAAGCATACTTTTATATAATCTTATCTTGACTTGGAATAGGATAACACAGGAGTCTACCAGAAATCTTCCAATGATTGTCAGGGACATTTGCTGGCATGTTGGCCTTTGTGAAAGCAGCATGGGGCAGATGAGGCATGAAGATCTTGAGCAAAACTTCGACAATGTGTAAATGTAACAAACTGTAACATATCTGAGCTAGATGACTACCATTTCCATCATTTGCTTCTGCTTTGTGGTTATGTGCTGGGGAGACATATTTTTTCTTAAAACAAGATTTTTAAAAGGCATCTTTCAGATCAGGGTGTTTTGAATAACTACCAGTTGGAGGTGTTTAGTCTTTTTACTATCCTGCTGAATTTCTAGGTGAAAGGGCTGCCATAATCATCCTTCAGAGGATTAGAACAGGGTGTTTGCCTTCTGTGCCTTTGGGCATGCATAAGATGGTTTTCAACTTGCCTGTTTTCCAAGCTTTCATGTTTTCATCACAGAATTAAACAGTATGCCAAAGAACATCTGACCCTTATTTGTGCTTTAATTTTGTGCTTTGATTGCATTAGCAATTTTATTTGATGACTGTGATGATAGTGTTATTGATATTAGCTGATATAACAGATCATTCCTGTCACCTCTGCTTGCTAGACATACTTGCCTGTGCTTGTATTCCCACTTCTGATACCATCTATGTTTAAAAAAATTCTTCTATATGTCTTCTATATAGAACAACACTTTCAGAAATACTTTGTCATCTGATATAACTGAGCTATATTGTAAAATACTGACTTCTTTGAATTCAGTAGAAAAAATTTTTGCTCATTTTCTTAGCTTTCTCCTCACACGCTCCTTTTCTGTTATATGGAAATGAAGAGAGGAAATTACTCCCTTGAAAGCCCAAGAGGCAATTTACATCAGGCAAGGCAGAAAAGAATTTTAGGTGCTTAAGAGTTACAGGTACAGCACATGTTTGGACATCAGTGAATACTGAAACCACAGTCATTTTGTGGTGCAAGAGACTCATTCCTCAAGCATCTTCTGTCTGGATCCTGGTGAGTGTGATCGTAAACCAAATTGTTTTTGTATTAAGTCTCCTGGATTGAGTTGATGTGTTTTTGTACAGTTAATAACAGTTTCTGACACATATGAATTTTGCTTGCTTGAAGCAGTGTTTGACATGCTCTTTGTACTCCCTTTTTTATCTGGTATTCCCCTCCTCCCCTTCACAAAGCAGCTTACTTTAAGAGGTGACAGAGGGAACACTCCCACTTCATATTCCTATGGCTCCATTTCGCATGGTACTTGACTCTCAAGGATTCTCCAAGAAGCTGTGGCACCCTCTGACTCCAGCTGGAGTCTCATGTCTTTAGCAGTTTTCTGAAAACTTTTCCTGAAAAAAAAATCCTTTATGTTCATTCAGGTAACTTGTCATATGAACTGAAGAATGAGATCTGTCATATTCAATCACCTTGATTGATAAACCCCATGAGAGTAAGAGAGAACAAATGTGGAAAAAAGTTAATGAGGAACAAATAAGGTGACTCAGTTGGATATTGTAGTATCATTAACTTTACATTTCTTTTATAAAGTCACTACTACATGCGAGGAAAATATCTTTTGTATGTGTCATTTTATGGTGTTTGTAAGCTGTAAGCCATGAACATTTCAGACAAATTGGCCATTTTCTTAGTTTCTAACTGCCTGGGGTGTGTCTATGTTATTAAGTGGTTTTCTAAAAAATGAGGAGGTAAGTATGTAGGTATCTTCAAATATTGGCCTGGTAATAAAAGAAGAGAGAAAGTGGGAACCACAAGGCAAGTATAGACAACTTAAAAATAGCTATGCTTTTGCTTCTGGGAGGGATTCTCTTGCCAAAAACTTCATCTGGATAGAGTTTAATAACTTTTCATATCTATATGAATGATCTTGTTGCAAAATGTCGCTTTCATGCCAGGGTGTTGAAAAAAAAATTTCAAGGACATGTGTGTGTGCAGGGGCCATTGTTTTTTTAAAGGACTTGCCGAAATCTACATTAGTAACCTGTGTTGAACTCCAGTCCATCAATCACCTAATAATTGGCCTACTGGCTATTTGCAGCTTCACAGTCCTGTCTCAACGGTGTTAACAGAGCCCCTGTAGTGTGAGTGGTCAGTGAAGTACTGACGCATGCCGAGGTAATTACAGTTAACTGTCTTTTCTCGGCTAGCACATTGTCTGCTCAGGTGTCACTGTGTCGACAGCAAACGGCTTTAACGTGAGGTAGTCAGCTCCACTTTCCTCTGACAGTAAAAGGAATTCTGGAAGCTTTCACAAGGCCAGCTGACCATGGAACGGTGTACAGAGGTGACCACCCAACGTGTTCTGACTGCAGTAAGTTGCCATTAGTGCGTTTTCCTGCATTTCCATGTCTCTGTAAACCATGATAACTGAAAACTAACAGCTAGGGGAAGTGAGTTGCTTTTACAATTGCTGCAGAATGCCAAGGCAGGAAAGTTTTTGCCTGAGTAGCTTGTGTAATAAGCAAAGCAGACAATTGCCTAGCTGGAGCAAGAGAAAACCTCAAACTGCAGAGAAGTTTCACATCTGTGAGAGCAGTGACTGCAGAAGTCTGCCTACACAGCACTGGCTTGGCCATGGGCAATCAGTCCCTTCTCTCATGCACTCTCTTCTCTAAGTAGTTCAATGACGATCTCTCACCCTGTTAAAAGAATAAGATTTGGGGTCATTATGCCTTTTTTTTTTTCTCCCCNAAGATAAACACAGGGGAAGTGGCAGTAGGAAGGACAGAGATGCCAGTGACATGCTGCAGATCCTATCCCCTTTCCTGAGCTCTGTCCCTCAGCATTACATTCCTTTCCAAAGGTTGGGTATATCCTCTTTGCATTGTGAGAAGTCAAGGAAATGCAGTGGTGGTAAGGAGAGAAGCAAGTTATGTCATAAGACCTGCTAATTATTCTGACTTTTATACTGATTGTTTGTTTCCTGAAGCTAAAGGTCAGAAGTCTGTGTACTTCTGTATGCCTGTGTACTTCAGAAATAAAATGTTTGTATCACTTTTTCTAAAGGGCCTTGTTATTCATCTTGGGCTGTTACTTTGGAAAGTGAAAAAGGTCATGTCTGGAAGTTGCTAAAAATCCTATTTGTAAAGGAGTGTTGAATGTACTCACAATTTGATTACTCCATCCTTATTTCTGTTTATTTTATAACAAAATTATTTAGTCTGTATGCTTTGAAAACTCCATATTCAGAAACTAATTGTTAGTGAACTATTTTGAGAAAGGCTTCTGTAGTAAATTTAGTAAAAATTCAAGAATCCTCTCCTTGAAGTTTCAAAAATAGATCAGAAAAATTATGGATGAGGTATTGCTAAATATAATTTAGGAAAAGGATCAGCCATTTAATAGACTTCTCTGTTAAGGATTCCACAATCAAGAGTTCTGTTACTTTTAAACTGTTTTTCAATACAGAGCATAAACAATTTTTTAAAAACTGTTGTTGATCGAAATACTGCTGCATGTGTAGGACAGCCACTTGACAGACCTGGCAGAAGACAATATAAGCACCTATTGCTAACAATACCTTTTTCCATTTCTCCTCTCAGCAGGCAGACTCCAAAAGTTCATTTACTGTCTCTAACATTTAGAAGCAGTATATTCCACATATCGTCATCCCTTTCAGGTCTCTAACAAATCCCACTGTAAGGATGTATCTCTCTCTCTCTCCGAAAGCCCTTAATATCTTTGCCGCATTGTTGCTCTTCTTTTTGAAAGATATCTAACGCTTCAAGGCACACTGTGGAATGATTAGGGGTTTTTGTAATGCAAGTAGTACTTGTGTTAAGATTATCTAACTCTGCTCATTTTATGGTACTTGTGTTAAGATTATCCAACTCAGTTAATTTTTACTGTGTCTGTAGGGAACGTTTTGGGTAAAAGTGTCTCTGAACTGCCTGCTAACAGTTTAGGGAAAGTTTTGGAAGTGCAGTTCGCATAACAAGACGCAGCTGCAAGATGGTTTTGAGAAAGTTCTGTAACTGAAGGCCAGTAGAGAAAAATAGAGTTTAGAATAATAGGATGTTGTGGTTAGATAGGGTAGCTGAGAATTAGAGTTCTCATAATAAAAAGGCACCTGTTAGAGAAAAACATCTATAATAGTTTTGGGAAAATTGGGATGTTGTTGTTAATGTAGAAAAATAAGATTTTAGGATGAGCTAATTTCACTTCATCAATAGTAGGGTGTTTATATTAATGCACATCCAGTAGCTAGCGTGTGAAAAATTTCACTGTACCAATCACCTGTTGAGTTTTTCCTGTATAAAAAGCACTGTATCAAAATAAAATTGTCTCTTCTTTAGCATCATATTGATGAGTGAATGAAGTGTCCATTTGGGTGTCTCGCATGTGTAGGCCAAATGTAAACAACCTGATAGTTTACATGTGTCCTTGTCTTATGTATTATATATCTATATTATGTATTATTTATATTGTAATTATATATGTATAATTTTTGGCTCAAGGTGGCGAGACTCCTAGTCTATTGATATTGACATTTTTCTTTATTATTATTTTCTTGTTTTCTTGACCTTTTTATTGAGGTAAGTATATCTGTCCTATAGCCTTGGCTCTCTTCTTCTTTATGTCCTGAAGTAAAAGTACAGAGATTTTTGGATAAGGATTCTCTATACTCTAATTCACATTCACATGTGAATTCACATTCTAATTCACATGTTTTTGTAGTAACTTGTTTATGTTTTTCGAGTTCTGCTCTGAAAAAGCAGTTGGCTTGAATTAATATGCAGCATGCTTGGTTTTTGCTGTTCATATGTATGTGCACTTTATTTGATTCCCAGAGGTTGCCTCAGACTTGTTTTCTCAGAAAGGACTGAGTTGTTTCTTTTGCTGTTTTTTCTGCATTATTGTGCTCACCTGGTGCAAGTTCTCACTTCTTGCTTTGCTGCAAACAAGTGCTTAAAAAAAACTAATTAAGAAAAGCAAACCCACACCTTCTATTTCCTTCTTTTGAAGAAAAGCAACAAAAGTGACGCAGAATTGAAGAGAAAACTGAGAATGGTTGTGATATCAATGTCTAACAATGTGTATTTTTAATATTTACGTGGCAGTGCAGATGTCCACTTAACAGGAAGTAAAAAGTGTGTAGAAAAATAAGCTTTCATACAAAGTACCAGTGTCTGTTAGTAAATTGACCCATAACTTCATATGGCAATTGTTATTAAGATAATAGTCAAGGCAAAAACTGAAATAAAGGTAATTATTTTGGAAGAATTTCTAAACTTAATGACAGCGTTGCTTTCAGGAAATCACTGTTTTGGGGAAACTTTTTAATTCCCATGGGAAGGATAAATGAATATGACAATATACCTGTGTAGTAAAAAAGTTTTGATAACTTTGTTATCAAAATTCTGGTATTGAAAACACTAGGAATTACTTTATAAACACTTTGTTTCACTCATTAGTCCACATTCAAAGGACTCTATTTTAAAAGCTACTGTATACGTAGTTATTTACAGAACAGCATGCCAACACTGTTTAATTTAAATATATTCCTTCAAGGCTTTTGTTAGAAATCTTTGGTGAGCTACATTGAATTTGATAAAAGTCAGGCAAATGATCAAAGCAAAACCAGAAAACTCAAGTAAAAACCAACAAAAAAGTTGTTAAAACAAACACTAAAACAAGCATTATCCAATAGAAAACTCAATGCAATATTTCAAATGTCGCCAAGATCATCAATTATTGAGAGAGGTGTTAAGTCCACCTATCAAGAAACATGGGTTGAAAACTCACATTTTTCCTTCCCTTTGACTTTATGGGTTTCAGAATTTTGATTTATCTGTAGGACCTCTGAAGATAATATAAGTATGATTCTTGAATAGAAGTTACAGTAACGTAAAGCAATATCGAACACTTTACTTTGAAAAATTTTTATGTATGTCCATTTGGGATTAGCTTATCTTTGCTGAAATTAAAGAAAGATGATCCCTCATCTTAGAACTTTTATTTCTTTTGTTTGTATTATTTCAGTATGTTTACGAATCAACAGGTCAGAATACTTGGACTGAAATTTGCCCACCCCTATTCCTCTCTGCTATGTGTGAAGGACATTAACATATTTCCAGCAACTCTGAGTTTCCTTTGGCTTTTCCTTTTGATTAAACTGCTGCAGTTTAATCATGATGCATGTGGTAAAATGTGCCTTATCAGTTTCAAAACAGCAGTTATATTTTTTTTTTAATAAGATGAAAAGGAATCTTTTAGGTTTTACTTCCCAATATATATATATGTCTTTCTGCTTCTAAAATACAAGTTTTCTTTTAAGCTTTTGAAATTCTCTGTATTTGTTTTGCTTTTGACTTAAAATTGTGGATTTGTATAATGCACCAACAGTTACAGAATCCTCTAATTTGGTTTCTGTAACTGTTTTTTTAATTAAGACTCCTATCCGTAGAAAACTTTGGAAGATGTCAAAGTTGTTTGACATGTGTAAAAATTTAATCTAGTCCTGGCAAAAGAACCAGACAAACAAGTGCATTTAGGCTTAAGGGAGCATTGGCAACACCAGATAAAATTAGCAGTACCACGTAAAACCATGGGGATATTTTAAAATCAGTGTGTAGAGTGGGAATTAGAACCCTCCAGTTGCCCCTGAACCTTTATGACGTTAGCCTGCTTTCTGACAGTTGTTTCCCTGCTTGAGGCTTGGAGCTCCTGCACTGCCTCATATCTCAGGTTTGTGGATGTTCAAGGTTTTCAGGTTCCTGTGCTGCTTAGCTGTCAAGACTCCAGATAGTTGTGCCTGGAAATTAAGAAACTTCTACTTTAATTTCCTCTAGAAGAATAAGTGGGAGGGCTGGTTTTTCTTTTAATGCCCTTCCTGCCTTATGTAATATTCTTTTGAGTTGATCTCCTAGGGAATATTTTGAATATTTAACTTGCTTTTCAACTCAAAAAAAAAGAGCATATTTATTCACAGGTAGGGATGATTCATGTGCAAGTTAAATCATGTACTGGAAAAGTAGAATGATGAACTTGTGGTGCTACACATCAGCCCAAACACAAGGATTCTTTAGAGGCTGCAGGTCTGTTCTGTGCATGGCATGAGCTTGGGCAGGAACCAAGTGGTGGTAGGACATGTGTTCAGCTGCTGAGTGGAGCAGACTGCAGAACTGAGCACCACTGAGGTGTTATATTTTAAAAAGCGATCAGTGACAAGCTCTTAACTCAAGGCAGCATCAAGATAAAGTAGACTGAATCACTTGTAGTATATATATACACTTCTGTGTAATTACAGCTGTAGCACATATGGTTAGATATTAACAAACTTACTTTTGAATGTCTTTCCAGAGGTTATTTCCTTGTGCTGCTGACATGGCAAAAGCATGTAAGTATCACCCTCTTTCTTCAGATCTTAAAAAAGAGAGACAACATTACCAGCAAATGAAAATGGTGTCCTTGCAGCTATAAGGCTTCCAGGCTTTGAATAAAGACATTATTGCCCTCTTTATTTATAGTTGAAATCATTAATGTATTAAGGATTTTTTTGTATTTTATAGGGCTTTTTTCCTATTGCCAGAAATATTGTGGTCTGCATATGAACTATTTAGTCCCTCAGTTTCTTTAAGGGTCTTCTTATTTGATAAGGTCACTGTTGTTTCACACCCATCTGTGATATGGGTTAATAAATTACATATTTACAAGCTTTTCAGTAATAAAAAATCTTATCATAATATTTGAAATTAATTTTTATAATTGTATTTTGACTCTGTTTTAAACACTAAGTTTCAACTATTGTAATTTTTTTAAGGCTGTTGTACAATCCCTGATGGTATTCCTTTATGAAAATAAGTTTCCTAGGTAATATATTTTTCAAAATTGAATGCCTGTCTTCCTCCAAAACAAAAGCAAAGTCATCTATACAGGAATTTGAAATAACAAATGCAGAGATGTTATTGATACTGTTTTGGTGATACAAGAAAGAAACAACGCAAAAAAACAGACAAGATGTTGAAGACTGATATCATTATGGAAAGTACCTAAAGAGAAACAAAAAAACCATGAAATAAAAATTAACACTGGGACATGACTGAAGGCTTTGAACTATGAAGCAGATGAAAATGCATGGTAAAATACCTGGCTCTGCCATCAGTTTCTGTTCTTACCACAATAACCTTACATATCTTGAATTTTGGCAGGTCACCTAGACCTTACTGTTGCATACAGAAGGGATAATTTTAGTCCTGCTTTTGAACAAAAATACAAAGCATGGGGTGGGGAGAGACCAAAAGAAGTCATCTAGGACATCTTCATTATAAAAGTCAATGAAGTGAATAAAGTGTACTGATATTTATTTTATCAACACATGCATTTATGAGAACAAATGCGTAGCCAATCACTGTGCTCATGTGAAAATATGTGGTCTCTTGTGAATGCTAGTCACAACTGGATGACTGCTTTTTTGAATTAAAGTATAATGTTCTAAACTAAGTCCATGGCAGGCTTTTGGAAACATACCATCCAGAAGCTTAGGGTGCATCTGAGCCTAATTTTTTAAAAAAAAAAACTTCCTACTCAATATGTTTTACAGCCTCCTCAGGAGCCTAAGAGTCTGTATTAGTGCATGGAAGAATTACACAATACTCAGCTGCCTTGTTCTTTTTGGTCACCTTGAAAGTGGTGTTTAGTTCAGTGTTCAGACACTGCAAATTCTTCACCCAGAGATATTTCTATGCTGCAGCAGTCTCTACTACTCATGAAAATGTGTGCTCTTATTCTGGCTTTGCAGAGTAAGAGGGGAGAGTGTAGGGAGACCCATGTAAAAATGAAGTTGTCTTTGAGGGCTTGATGTCTGTACATCAAATTTAGGTGCAACTCAAAGCATCCAGCTTGGAAAGCTTTATCATTAGCAGGAAGAGATAGGTGCTTTCAGAAGCAGCTTCTGTGCTTAATTACATGGTTGGCATGTGCTGTTGCTGCTAGAGGTCATCAAAATTACCTTTCAGCTCTTTTGGTTGTATCTTCCTGGGGGGAAGCAAACATAGCTGAATTCCTCTCTCTGTTCTCTAAGCTGTCCCAGAAGCTCTTACTCTTGCAGAAAGAACCAAAGAAAAAAGACAACTAAAGAAAAAAAGCTTTTGTGCAGGTCAAGTTATCTTGGCCGCTGTGCTTTGTACCCAGGGTAGCCTCAATGGTTTTGTGTTTGGAGCTTGCTTTACGTGATCTGCTGGAGACTATAAACAGACTTGATCTGCCTGTGCCCACTTTGGAAGACGTCCTTTGTGCAGGGCCTGGGGGTACCTCCAGAGCTTAGAAGTAGTCCTTCTGGCTGGAGACAGAAGCCCCGCCTTTGTTCCCCCGGCCACACGGCATCCAGAGACCCAAACCGGGAGCACAGAGACCACACAGGGAGACACGCAGCAGGGCGAGGAGAGGGAGAGAGAAAGAGACTTTATTGTCCTTGGGTTCAGGTACCTAAAGGTCTGGGGAAATTAGCATACACCCAATCAAGGAGCTAAGGGGACCTTAACCACCACCCACAGGGGCCAGGTCTCACAGCCAATGGGGAAAGGTAACAAGGGTCAAATATACATAGAAGTGGTCCAAAGGGATTTTGGGAAACAGCATCTCAGGTATCGAGGGGTTTGGAAGGACTTCTTCCACTTTACATATTGTTGGTCAGTTGCTACACCTTTGATTTGATCACTCTGACCAAAGCCTTCTCTTTACAGAGTTGCTGATTAATTACTTTCCCTTTTGTGTAGGTACAATTAATTCCTTCTTGCATTTAATTCTTTACGTGCTTTCCATGTCACTGCTTCCCTAGTTTTTCAAGACTATTTTGTTTTCCATTTGTACTGATAGCTAAAATAGGTACTGGTACCTTAATAGAAGTACTTGGTAGCTCCATCCCTGATGGAGGAATTATTTAGCATATCTTTTGTTCCTTAAACCATAAATTAAATTACAATTTTGAACGGAAATGTAAGCAAAATAGATGTGATTTCTTTTCTAGGGCATTTAGAAAACATTAAAGATAAACACTTTTAGGTGAAGTGAGGTGGGATATAATTTACTGTCTGTAAATATGTGCAAATGAATGAGCTACTGAGTTTTAGTTGTGGCAGCCAGGGATAGAATTGTCTTGTGCTCTTCTTTATTTTAACTTCTTCTGAAGATTGAATGTTGGGAAAGAACTGCATATAGAGAGGAAAAGAGTGAGGAAGAATGGAGGCAGCAACTGCAGACAGTGTCCTGTAATATATCTCCATAGTGAGAATAAAGTCAGACAGGTGACGAGACTTTTCTCTGGGCTTCTGGGACCTTTCTAATATTACACTTATTATTAGAAAATAGTTATGTCCTGGGCTGCATTAGGAGGAGTATTGCCAGAAGGTCAAGGGAAGTTCTTCTTCTCCTTTCCTCAGCACTGTGGATGCCACATCTGTAGTGCTGTGTCCAGTTGTGGGCACGTGGAGAGAGTTATGTGTACTACAGAGAGTTCAGGCCAAGATGAAGATCTTTATGGGATTGGAGTGTCTCTCCTTTGAGGAAAAACTGAGTGAGCTGGGACTATTTAGTCTGGAGTCGAAAAGGTTCAAGGGGGATCTCATCACTTTGTACAAATACCTGAAGGCAGTGATGTGAAGAAGGTGAAGCTGCATTATTATCAGGAGTGCTCAGTGAGAGGACAAGAGGCCGTGGGCACATACTGAAACACAGGAGGTTCCTCCTGAACATTAAGAAAAGGTTTTAACATCAGGAAAAAGGTCTTCTTTTACCCTCACAGTGACCAAACACTGGTGTGGGTTCCTCAAGGTGGTGTTGATAGATAACCAAAAGCCATCTGGCAGCTGGCTCCAGTTGTTTCTGCTGCAGTCAAGGGGTTGGACCAGAAAATATCCAGAACCTTGTAGCCTCAACCATTCTGTGATTAAAAATCAGGCTACTGCTGCTTCATGGAATTGTGGGATGGAAGTGCTAGAGCAAGAAATCAAGTATCAGTAATGTTCAGAAATGCTACCATCTTGTGGTGACTGAAATGACTGAACATACTGACAGCACTCTGAAAATCCCTATCCATGGAGTATGTGTAGTGTCTACAGGCCTTCTGAAGTGCTTTTGTGATTCCTTAGTACTATTGTAGTAATTTCTTTTGGTAGATGAGGTTTCTTTGATTTAATTACTTGCAATTACTTTGCAGCAAATTGTTAGAAAAGCATCTGGATTATGCTTTTAGGCATATGGTTTACATAGTCCTGCAAGGAGCAGCGAGTTGGACTCAATGGTTCTTATGGGTCTCTTCCAAACTGAATATTCTATTCTATGATTCTATTCTATAAGAAATGATCTATGCCTTACTGTCATATAATTTTATTTTTTTTAAATGAAACTAATGGCTGTTTTGAAGAGTTCTATGACCCTCAGAAAGACTCTCAAAGCAGAATAAAAATGATTCTTTGCTGTGGAGAGCCTACAACTGATGTGCACCATATAAGGTTATATGATAACCTGAGTGTAGTGACTTGATAGCAGGTCATATCTTTTATAATGCTTGGTAAGGACTGTGTTCCTGTTGATTCTATACTTCCATTAGCATGCCTCAATGTCATATGGCATCTAACCTTTCTGAGTATCACTCCCCCTAGCACTAGGTTATGCCTTTATCTGTTTACGTAATCACTTTCAGTTACTAGAGAGGTTTTCTTTATCTCATTAGAGAAGTTTGCATCAAAAATATATTTTACAAAAATGTATCCAATTTTAGGTTCTTGATTACAGTGTATAGAAAATTAAACCAGAATCTTTTAATATTATGTGGCGTATTCTAAATGTGGCTTATACTTCATATAAATTATTGTGCTGGCATTTTGTTTCACTTGCTGTAATTTGAAGAGTTGTTTATTGAAAGAAGTCTGCTTTATTAGGGGAAATATATATTATTTAGGTGCATTATTATTTCTACGAGAGTGTCTTATATTCGAAGCTTTTTCTATAGCTTCATAAACACAAAATTACGACTTTTTTTTTACAATGACTGTCAACTCTAGACCCTGGAGTATTTTTCTTGAGATTAATAAGATTATATAAATTATGTAACAAATATTATTGCTCTTTAAAATCTGGCTACAAATTCCTCTCTGTAAAACATTTTTTTGATACATGATGTGAGTAATTCCAGTTCTATTTAATGTTTACAGTCAGTTCTATTATCTGTTTGGGTTTTTTTCTGATTTGGATATGTACAAGTGAATAAGCTACCGACTTTTAATTGTGCAGCCAGGGATAGAATTTTTGTCTTGTGCTCTTCTTTTATTTTAACTTTTCCTGAAGATTGAATGTTGGTAAGGAACTGAAGGTAGGCAATAAAAGGGTGAAGGAGAAAGGAGGAAAAACCAGACAGGCTACTATTCTGTAGAACGTCACCACAATAAAAATAAAGCCAGATAGATGACCAGACTTTTCTCTGAGCTTCTGAGAGCTCTCTAGGTGTTGCATACCAGAGGTTATGCTGGAGTAGTCCTCATAAAGTTTAATGGTATACATGTTTAGGGTGCATGTGTGTGTATTTCTATAAAACTTTATCAGATAAGAAAAGTACAAATATTTTGTTTCCAGTAGCCAGTTCAGAGCTGTCTGAATACCATGTCATGACCTGAAAATTGTTGATGATTTGAAAAGAAGGTGTCAGCTTGTAAGATGAGCTCTAGGTGAGCCCTACTGTTTCATAGAAGACCAGCACAGAAGTAGTTGAAGAAACCACTATATTCAAGAGTCATGATCCCTTCCCTTCCTGACACAAACGCCCAGAAGCTGAGAGCTTTTACCAGGCCATGA
This sequence comes from Pachyramphus minor, assembly GCA_013397135.1. Classification (NCBI taxonomy): domain Eukaryota; kingdom Metazoa; phylum Chordata; class Aves; order Passeriformes; family Tyrannidae; genus Pachyramphus; species Pachyramphus minor. The sequence continues at coordinate 663,525 of VYXB01007861.1, read as the reverse complement.
GAAGTTCATTGCCTCAGTCAAAGATGATTTTTGGTTGACCTACAGTCACACGTTGAATTCAGACAAGTGGAATTCCTTGCACCCTCCACAAACCCATACTATATTCTGTATTCTTCCTAATCCATGAACGGCCAATTCTCAAGTGTAAGAATTTGGGATGCTCTTTTTCATGGAGCTCAGTTTATCTCCCTCTAAGCTCAGAAAACTTGTATCCCGTAGGAGGTGTCCACATGCCCTAGGTGAATGCGGTGTTCAGGATATAGTGTATTGTCCAGTTCTGTACACTTGCCTGATTTACCAGCTTCCAGATCCCATTTCCAGTGGTTGGGCTAAGCCTCATCATACATACTTCTTGTAACTTGGAATGACAGGGGCACTGATATTGTTCTTGAGAAATACAATGCATCATCAAGGGTTACAGGCCTTTGTGATCATAACTGAGTTTTTTGATAGTCAGCTGTTTCTTTTGTTAGATGATGAGCTTTTTTGCGACACAGCCGAGTTCTGTTCTGTGCTTCTACAGGCAACCAGCAGTGTCTTGGTCAGTTATCATGTTTCAACACATTATGGCAGTAGCAGCAGTATTAGCAGTGGTAGGGATAGCAAACAGTGAAAGAAGTAAGTCTCATGTTTGGAAAATAGCTAACCACACAAGTCTGTAAAATGGGCTCCAAATGGGAAGAATTAGCTAAATACAATACCTATTTTATTCATCCAGACAAAGGGTCCCGTGAATTCTGGGAAATATACAGTAGAATACAGAGCAGAAAGGTTTTACTTCACCTAAACGTGAAGTTGTTTAATTTTTAAATGTAATCAGATATGTACAGTCAAGGAAAGTACATCCAATAGGTGTACTAATGTTATATTCTCTGAGGTGCTTCTCCCTATGAAACTGTATAGCACCTCTTAACAGGTTCTAGGTGTTCACTTCCAGCAAAAGCTGGAACCTACAGTCATTTCTGTACAGTTTTCATAAGGACTATATTTCAGCAATATAACATGTGGTAAGTAAAAGAAGAGGTTATGTGCCAGAAGTGATGAATGTTTGCAAAAACTTTGTTGGTGTCAGTTCTGGTGTAAATTATGCAAAATAATGACGACTCAATGTGTATTTTGTTCACTAAACTGTGTTTTGACCTTGAATGTTTATATTTGACCACAGTCTGATACTGAGCATCACATAAAACATTGCAATTAAATATCACATCATATAATTAACAAACATTGATCTGTAAGCTATATGCAGTGCTTGTGCAGCATTTTGCTTATGTTTTTGACTGCCCATTTTGTATTTTAGTAACTCCTAAGACATTATTAATCAAATAATTTAGGCAGTCTGAAAGCAGAATTAGTATTATGGTATAAAGGAGTAAAATATTCAACAAATTTAATATATAGGTGTCGTAGACAAACATAACTTGAATCAGTGAAAAAAGTAAACCAAAGTTTTGCATGTGTGAGTCCTGGAGGTAGCTTGAGAAGATGCAGTGCAGCTTACACAACACACATAACTATTGCGTCTCTGTCTTATGAAGCTATAAGTTCTATCACATTAAGACTTAGACTTAATTCAATTACCTTATGTTTCTAGAACAAATATTGCATACTTCTCTTGTTTAAATAATTACAGTAGTATATTTGAAATTTACTTTCCCTGTTGTAGAATAATTGTATTTGTATGCTTTTTTTCCCAGCAGAAACCTTTTTTCTGCACATCTGTATTGTCAAAGGAATACAACAGAATCATAGAGTGGTTTTGGTTAGAAGGGACCTTACAGATCATCTGATTCCAAGCCTCCTGCCATGGGCAGGGACACCTTCCACTACACTGGGTTGCTCCAAGCCCCAGCCAGCCTCACCTGGAACACTGCCAGGGATGGAGCATCCCCAACTTCCCTGGGCAGCCAGCTCAAGTGCCTCACCACCCTCTGAGTAAAGAATTTCTTCTTTATATCTAATACAAATCTACTCTCAGTTTAAGCCACTTTGCCTTGTCCTGTCACTACATGCTCTTGTAGTGAGCTCCAGCTCTCTTGTAGACCCCCTTTAGATACTGGAAGGTGCCATAAGATCTTCCCGGAACTTTCTCTTTTTCAGGCTGAACATCCCCAACTCTCTCAGCCTATCTTCACAGGAGAGGTGCTCTG
>VYXB01007861.1:628720-657984 GCA_013397135.1 Pachyramphus minor | reverse complement strand
CCACTCTGTCCCCAGCCTGTAGCGCTGCAGGGGGTTGTTGTGGCCAAAGTGTAGGACCTGGCACTTGGCCTTGTTGAACCTCATCCTGTTGGAATCAGCCCAATGCTCCAGCATGTCCAGGTCCCTCTGCAGAGCCCTCCTGCCTTCCAGCAGATCAACAGTCCCCCCCAGCTTGGTGTCATCTGCAAATTTGCTGATGGTGAACTCAGTCCTCTCATCCAGATAATCACTAAAGATATTAAACAACACTGATCCCTGGGGGACACCACTAGCAATGGGATCCCAACTGGATGCAGCACCATTCACCAGCACTCTCTGGGCCTGGCCCTCAGCCAATTCCTAACCCAGCACAGTGTGCTCATGTCCAAGCCATGGGCTGGGGGAGACAGTGTCAAAGGCTTTGCTGAAGTCCAGATAGACGCATCCCCAGCCTTCCCCTCATCCACCAGGCATTTCCGGCTATCCAGGGTACAACCTGCAGCTTGCACACTGAGCTACCTGCACTGGAGATATTTGTCAGCACAGGTACAGGGGAAGAGGCTCTCCTTACATACCAGTACACACACAACAAAAAGGGGATTTATTAAAAATGTAGCCAGCTGTTTAGTACAAGAACAGTAAATAAATTTTTGCTAGTAACCAAACCACACCCAATTTTAATACAATTCCTGTCTGTGCTGGCAGGCCAGGGCTACACTTCTGGAAATATATAAGAAATAAATCACAACAAGGTCCATTCAAATGAAGCAAAGCATTGTAAACACGAATTTATCAAGTGCGAAGGACCAACAAACACTGCTCTTAAGTTTCCATGTGTCCTCCTCATGCAAAGAACTACTTGATAGAGCTAGCGTCTTCCTCCATTTCTCTTAAAACTACATTAATTGCTCTTGCTTAGGAAATATGAGGGAATTTACACTAAAAGCAGCTGAAAAGAGTCAGGAGGAGGGAAAGAAAACAGTTCTGTGGTCTGTAGAGACAAGTGTGAGCACAACCTCCTCCAACTTGCTGCGTGCCTTTAAAGGATTTCAGTGGTGAAGGTGGTCTGTTGGACCGCGCAGAGGGACAGTCAGCACGGTTGGTCACCTCTTTCTCGTGTTCTGTTTTCGGGATCCTGGGGCGCTGTGTCTCTCTCCGGGACAGAGCCGCACGATGCTGCTCAGTCGGCCTGTACGGAGACCTGTGCGGGAAGCACTGCGGTGTTCGCATCCCCGGCTTGGGAGAGCTCCTGGAGCAGCGGGCAGCTGGTTCTCCTCTGGGAAACTCCAGAGGGCAGCATTGCCTTTGCCGGAGCTCTCTGGGAACCGTGTCCGCTGCTCTCCCCGCGGAGGGGCTTGTGCGGAGGAGCAGGTGGGGAACCCGAGGGCCTGCAGTAGTCTGTTCCCACCTTACACGTGAAAACAAAAGCGGTGTAGAATTCAAAAGTCCTATGGCTTGTTTACGGACTGCAGCCCCTTGGTAAGATGGGGGTTTATTTCTTATTTTTATGATTTTTATTGATCCTCTCAAGGTTTTCAAGGTTTGGCCCTGTCTCCCATCGCGGGGCATGTAGGGGAGATGAAAGGGAGTTTATGGGCTCCACTTGTTGCTGTACAGCTCTATGTTGTGCAAATGAGTTTATTTCTTGGATTTTTATTGCAACTTTTGACTTTGATCGCTGTGTTTGTTTACACACTTTATTTACTATGTGTGTTCACATATAAACGTAAACTACATTCATTTATGTAGTGCTTTGCTATGTGAACAGTGGAGAGTGTTTGTGATGAGCCAGTCATAAGATGACATGCCACTTTACTCTTTGCACAGGGTAGATTTTTATTTTTTTTTTATGATGTGATGGGGTTTTAATCTCTGTTTTGGAAAGGTTCTCATTTAAATCAAAAAGCGTGTTGGGCAAGACACTCGCAAAAAGTAATGCTTAGGACCATGACCACATTCTAGGCTCAGAGATAACCCCATGAGGCTTCAGGAGAGGTTGGACTGTAATTAGAACCTACACTTACAGCTCCACTGCAACAGCTACAGTTCTTACAACAACAGCTACATCTTACTTGCTTGGACAATACAACAGGAAGTAAACTGTAAAATTTTACAGAGAAAAACAAAAATTAAAAAGAGGATCAAATCTCAGTGAATCACTTTATATTAAAAAGATGTGCATATATATATATGTAAATCCAGTAAAAATACTTAAACTTTGATTCTCCTCTTGCATTAATTGAACTTGCATAGCTGTTAATTGATACCACTAAATTCTTCATCTCCAAAATATATGGTTATACCCTGACTAGGGTTCTTTCATGTTATGTTATTAGGAAGAACATCTGGTCAGCTGAACTGGCCAAGAGAGATGCTGCTGGACTGCCAGGAAACAAGTCATTTGAGGTGAGACAGAAATAAAGAGCACTGATGCCATCAGTGCTGCACTTCGGGTTTGTTTTGGAATACCTGCTGCACTTGGGGCTTGTTCAGATTTTTTTTAAGGGCAGTGAAAAGCCTTGTCACTGATGACCTCTACTGCCAGGTACATCACCTCTGAAGATGCACTCCAGTGGGTAGTTCCTAAAACTTTGAATGAGACATATTTCTGTTTTTGAAAATTTCTTTCCCTGCTGAAGTCAAAATCACACACTGCAGGGCATTGGTTCCCTGGCCCTTCAGCTGAGCTTTCAGAGGACCAGAGATATGAATCCATCCTCAACAAAAGCCACTACAGCTAACCATGCTATTCCTGCAGTCACCAGATTCCTCTTCATGATCTGAAAAAAAACCAAACCACCCAGTGCCAGCAGTAAGAATCACACTGGTTGACATAGACTTCTTCCACATCAAGTCTAGAGGAGGGCCAAAAAAAAAAAAAAACGGTCTGAGGAATGGAATATCTTTCCTAAAGAGATAAAAATGAGCAAGTTGAGGTTTTCAGCCTGGAGAAGACTCAGGGAAGACCTTAGAGCAGCTTTCTAGTACCTAAAGGGGATCTACAGCAAACATGGAGAGGGAATTTTACACGGGCATGTACTGACGTAATATGGGGAAAAGGCTTCACAGTGACAGAGGGCAGGGTTAGATTAGATATATGAGATATCTATGACTCCTGAAGGTCTAAAAGGATCCTAGAATATCCTGAGTTGGGAGGGACCCACAATGTTCATCAAGATCTAGCTCTGCACAACACAACACTAAGTATGACATCATGTGCCTGACAGCATTGTCCAAACACTCTTGAACTTTGTCAGGCTTCGTGCTGTGATTACTGCCCTGGGCAGCCTGTTCCAGTAGAAGAATCTGTTTCTAATATCCAACGTAAACCTCTCTGACATATCATCAGGCCATTCCCACAGATCCTAATACTGGTCACCAGAGGGAAGAGATTGGTGCCTGTCCCTCTGTTTCCCCTTTGAGAGGAAGCCTCTTCTCCAGGCTGAAGAAACCAAGTGCCCTCAGCTGCTCCTTGCACTTCTTTGCCTCTAGACCCTTCACCATCTTCATTGCCCTCCTTTGGACACTCTCCAATAGCTTAATATCTTTCCTATATTGCAGTGCCCCAAACTGCCACAATATTGCAGGTCATGCTGCCCTAGGCCAGAGCAGAGTGAGACATTCCCCTCCCTCGACCGGCTGGTGATGCTTTGCCTGATGCCCCCAGGACAGGGTTGGCCCTCCTGGCTGCCGAGGCACTGCTGACTCACATTCAACTTGCCACAGATAAGGACTCCCAGGGCTCTTTTTCTGGCACTGCTTTCCAGCACCTCATTCCTCAGACTGTATGAATAGCCAGAATTGTCCCGTTCCAGGTGAAGAACCTGGCACTTCCCCTCGTTGAACTTCGTGTGGTTGGCGATTTCCCAGTCCTCTGATTTGTCTTAGTCTCTCTGCAGGGCCTCCCTGCCTGTGCGGGAATCAACAGCTCCTCCCACTTTCGCAAACGCGTGTGTGTGTGCAGAGATGCACAGTGCCCCTGTGCCATGCAGCAGCAATCAGTGGGAGCACCAGGGGAGCTGCCATGGAGTTCTTTCCAAACCCTGTGCAATATTGTCCCTCGTTGTCCCTTGCTAGCGAGCTGAGCCAGTTTAGCACAGTGTTCAGAGCTGGGAAAGATGTGCAACAGGGTCTGGGATGTACCTGGGCTTCCTGGCCTGCTGTGCCTTCCTGTGTCTTTTCTTTCGTCCTTTTCCAGCAGCTTCTTCTCTCTTCCTCCTTCTGCAAATGGCTTTCCCTCTCCTCTTTATAGGCTTGTTTCCCCTTTAAGTTTCTTCTGTTTTCTTTGCCCTGAGCAGAGCCTGCAAACCTTTCCACCCCACAGTGCTATTAGACAGGTAAAGTCAAGACCCGCTGAAGTCACTTCTGATTTTAACCCAAGCAATCTCATTTTTAGCTTCCACCCTCTGAAAGACTGACAGCTTCTTCCAGCCTGCTACACTCTCAGAGGTGGTTGGAGGCAAAGCTGTGCATAAGAAAAGAGTATTTTATTGTTGGATTGTCAAATGGTGGCACAGGTTGTCCAGAGAGTCTCCATGCTTGGTAATATTCAGAAGCCAAGGGCACGCAGTCCTGGGCAACTTGCTCCAGTCGAGTCTGATCGAGCAGAAGAGACAGGCCAGGGGACCTCCATGGATCCCTGTCAGCCTCAGCTGTTCTGTGGGATTCTGTGCTTTGGTCTGGACTCCTCAGGTCCAGAACATCACAATGTTATAAGCTACTGCTATATGACTGCCCGTAAAACTGATTCTTTCCCAGGGAAAGGTCTCCAGAACACACTAAATACATTCTGCATGACTGAAAAGCTCTCAATTAGTAGCTCTGTCACATGGATGTACCCGGGTAGTGTGACACTATGTGCACTAGTACACAAAGAGCTTTGGGCCTTATTTTCATAAGACTGTATCAATTTGGAAGTAATACACTACTTCAGCTGTGTAGCACTCCAACTTGACACAGACAGCTAGCTAAGTTTTTAGTTAAGTTTGTAATTTACCTCCATCAAAGTTGCAGTATACTCCCATTCTCTCTGGCACAGCTATATCCGGAGTCTTGGATTTACTGTATTTTGCTGAAAATGGGGTTTACAGACTGTTGTTGATATGGATGCAGCAGTTTGAATTACGTCTTTCCCCGTAAAATTTCCCCAATTTTCTACTTCTTACTCCCACACCGTAGGATCTGCAGTCCTTCAGGCTCTCACTTCCCAGTAATGCTGTCCACATTTAACAGCAGTGCCTCCTACCATAAGAAATACATTCAATTGCTAAAACTAACTGTACCTTACAATGCTTTTTCCCTTATAGGTACCTTTCTATTTTAAGCATCAAGCACATGGCCTTGAACAATCACAAGTTTTCCCTCAAATCCTTGCCTAATCTGCCCTTCCACAGCCTTGCACCTCTAACAGAACTAAAAAAGTTCAACTTACCCAACACTGTGCATGATTCCTCAGCAAAATTAGCTCTGCCACCCCTTAGTGAGGATCTTCTGCTAACAGATGTCTTCTTTGGATACTCTGGGGACTTCATCACTTCTAAGAATCATGAACCAATCAAGACTGGGACACAAGATTTCTAGTAAGTCTTGCAGGTCAGCTACAACAATCAGATAGGTATTAATATGCTGATGACATTCCATGCCAAAATCCCTAATTTTCACTGACATTTAAATAACACCAGTTATTTAACCAGTGTTACAGGTAGGTTTTTCAGCACCTGTATGCCTTGCATAATCAATATCTGAAATACCAGAGAGAAGTATACCTCAATGAAAAATGAAAGCAATAAAACTGTGATAATTTAATTTCAAAATACACTCACCCAAGATGAAAAAAACCCCAAGAGTATCAAATCTAAACACAACTTATATTAAGAAAAAAAAAAAAGTGAGAATTCAGAGTTTAATGTATCACAAATCTCATTTTAAAAAAACAAAAACGAACAAACGACAAAACAATAAAAAACCCACCAGAAGTATACTGAAGGGTGGGGATTTTATTTGATTACATTAACTCTATCAAGGACTACAGAAAATGTGCTGAGAAGCACATGGCAATTCCTTGATAAATTATAAAATTTAAGAGTCTAATCCCAATCAAGAAAGGCTTATTTCCTAATGATACTTTTCAAAAGCATTCTCAGGATGCAACAGCAAAATAAATGGAGACACATTTCATTCTGAAGACTATTCTAGAGAGCAATCAGTTGCATAGGAAAATAATTTTAACCTGATGAGGTTTTCAATTTTTTTTTTACCTCAGTTAGACTCACAAAAATAATTTCTAGCATTTCATGCGTTAAACAAACTGAAGGCTATTTGCAAATTACAATGAAAATTATTCACTGCATATTGCTCAGTAGCCAGGGGAACACTTCTGATTACTATTATAAAGGCAATCAGTTGCAGAGAATTTTAACTTCTCAGCATTTTGCATTTTACAGTTTCATTTCATTGACAAGAAAAAATTGAAAGTACAAAATAAGTCTCTGACGTACACATGTGAAAAGTAATTTTCAAATTTTCATTCTCTGTAATTTATCATACACTAGTCTTAAAAGGATTATCACACATAAAAGAAAGTCTTCCAACTTTCCCTTCAGCTACAATTTGAGAAGGCTAATTGCTACTTAAATGTCCACTAATACAGTGAAGTTTGGATTGTTTCCTTTCCAATTCATTAAAAAATGATTTCAAGCTTTCTTGAATTGTTCTCAAAAACTGTTTCAGACTGGGTTATAAAATGTCCCTTTTGTCTAATACCATCATTAAAATAAATCACATGGGAATCAAAAGCTGAGTGATATTAGGCGGTCATACATAACTGTGCTAAAATTTCTAGTTTCATCTTCCCAACTAAGTTTGTTATATTCCATTTAAAGGAATCCAAATTATGAAAAAGTTGTCTACTTTAGCATGACCATTTATGAATTCACCAGTACTGATCAAAAGACAGTTAAGCTTCTAAATTGCTTGCATGAGTTCCACAGTGGAGGTAAGTGCATGCTGTACACATGGATTACAACAGGTGCTTTACAACAGGTGCTTTTGATTTTTGTTAACAGGGAGGAAACTGTAGTTTACTTACCAAGGAAAAAGGTTACAAGCATAGTATTAAAAAAATCAGAGCCAAGAATTAAAACATAATTTCAGTAGGAAACATCACTCTTTACAGATTCCACCCTGCTTCAAGTTCATTAGACATAATCCACTCAACTCTTCCAGTGAGTAGTGCTGAAATTTTTCTTCTACAGAACCACAGGATCATTAAGGTTGGAAAAAGCCTCTAAGATCATCAAGTCCAACCTTTGGCTGATGACCAGCTTGTAAACTAGACCATGGCACTTAGTGACTCGCAGTCCACTCCAATGTTTAAAAATCCCATCCATGAATAAATGTCTCCTGAATTTTTAATAACCTTTTACTACTTAGATTACATTTGATTGCTAAAACTCAGGAGAAATATTTCATCCTTTCACAACATCCATTGTGAATGTCGACACTATGTCCTGTGTAAGTAATCTCTCCAGCAGTCCTCAGCTATGATCACTCCTGTATCTTCCAACCCCTTCCTCAGCAGTTTTCAACTCTGAAATGATGTATTTATTGGTACTCTGGACCATTGGCTGTTTGCACAGCATCATGCTCATAAAGTTAAACTACGAGCAGAGGACAGTACTGCTGTCCTGCTGCTGTACCACTCTGTTAAATCACTTTTATAAATCCAGCGCCTGAGACTCTGCTACAGGAAACCTAGAGGTGCCAAAAGGGATGCTTTTTTGCTCACGGGAGCCGCCTGCTGCGAAGGGACTTGGGTCCCAGCAGTGAGTGTCCGTGGAGGTGGGAGTGCTCAGGCAGCAGTTTCTCCTTTAACACATGGATGAGTAGCACCAAATGTCAGCGCACAGACACTTAAGTGAAGTAGCAAACATCTGTGATCTGCACATTTCAAGCCACAAGTAGTGCTAGTTAGGCAGGTTCTACTCACAAACCTGCTCCAGAGCTAAGGAAAGCAGTGCGAGCAATCAGCGCCTTTGCCCCCGCACCGCCGCGGGGCACGTTTAGGCCCCTGCCCCCGCTCCGCCAGCTGCGGCAGCGTGGTGCTCAAAATCGGATTCGTCCCTCGGGGTACAACAAGACACACACCCGAGACAGCCGCTGGTTACTTATGTCAGAGCTGTGCAAGTCCGGGCGCTCGGTGGTACTGCACAAATCAAGCACAACCACCACGCTTTTCCTGCCATTATTTACGAACAGCAATTCAGAGTCGGTGAGTTCCCAAATCCAGCCCCTCTGGTGCAACTGGATAGTAAATTTCCATGCGAGTTACATAACCCCGGATAAACTTCTCCGCATGTCAGGGGAAGGGTCTTCGCCTGTCCAGGGTTCTTTTTCACCTCTAGGTGTGAGTTTCAGTATGATAATGAACATGTTCAGCTACACGACATATAGACCCGTATTTTGCCAAGTTAGCAATGTATACACGGGCACACATCAACACCTTGATTTACTGCATCCTTAAAACTCGTCAGTTCCCGGATGTCCCGGATTAGGGAATGCTAGCCGCTCCCTGTCCCACTGATTAGGTCTCTGATTAGGCTTCAGAGTGTTCAGAGATTTCGCATCAAAGCACATCTTGATTTAGGATAATCTTGGCACAGTCCCCACTGCAACAGGAGGGCAGCCCCGCCCGGACCGGACCAGCCGAGGAGCGCAGGCTCCAGCGCCGGCACTCGCTCCTCCTGATCCCTGGTGCTCACTAATCCCATTCCTTAAAAAAAGAAAAAAAGAAAAATCGAACACCGCAGTGTTGAAAGAACAGTAAATAGTAATTTCCTTTCATAATGATGGTGTTTTACAGGGATACAGCCACAAATGTAGCCTTATGGTTTTACAGGAGCTTTGAGCATGGTGCCAATATTAAAATGCAGCACCCAACAAGCCTGTGCTATGGGATGCTGCCCCGCTGTGAATTTTTTTCTTCTAATTACTCCTTCTGTTGGCTGAAGGAAGTTTCAAAAGGACCCAGATCACTAGAATTTGGCCTTTAATGTCACGTAACTAGTGTGAATTTCATTCTCTGCCCCACCCCTGCACCTCCTGGCCCTGAGAGAAAGAGGAATTCTTCAGAAGACGGGATATATTGATATAGGCAAGACATACCCATATACACCACTCAAATAAAGCAGAGTCAAGGGAAGTCATGAGAGGTCTTGGAAAGAAACAGAAGATCCATTACGTGAAAACAAAGTGTACTGCTCAGGAGCCATCCATCCATGAACATGAAAGCTGGGTTCTTCAAATCATATTCTGTCAGTTTCTGAAGTTGCTCCTCTCATGCCTAAGTGCCTATTGGAATAAACTTTGGCCATATCAAAAAGCAGTGAAATAGTACATTTTCTCAGCCACTGTCTGTGAAGGTTTGGCCCAGAGCCACAAAGCCCAGAAGTCACTTCCCATTTTAAAAACAGATTTTGAGAAGCCCTGCAGCCAGTCGGGAGCAGAAAGAAGACAGAGTGGGAAGAAAAAAGAAACGAGGCAGGAGCAGAAGCAGCAGCAAGGGAAAGAGCAGGGAAAGGGAGTTTTTCACATGGCATAAAAGCAAGCACACCTGGAAAAAGGGTCTGCTGCTGTCTATTTTTCCAGTGGAGACTGAGGGAGCAGGTGGTATGAGAAGAGGAGGAAATATATACTCTCACCTCCAGGGAGAGATGTGCTGGTGTTGTCCCGTGGAAAGTCCACTTACAGTGTGGAAGAAAGGAGCATAATTGAAAAGGTTTTCAAGGCTGTCTGCACTTTGCTGGGCTGTGCAGTAAGCTGCAGTCCTCCAGCTGCTAAAGCTTAAGGAATAGTGTTTCTCCAGCTTGCCACCTGGACCTTCTCTTTCCATATAAGAGGTTCCAAAAGCAAATTGCAGGCAAAGGCTTTTGTCCCCATGGACAGACTACTGCTAATGCGAGGGGCACCACTGCTGCCATGCCTGTCTTCATGTAGCAAGTAAGTACTGGTGGATGGCGGGGTGCAGCATGGAGGAGGACAAAAGGCTCCCTGAATCTGCTCTGTAGCCAGAATTAGCTGCTGCCCTCTTAGTGGGCTCAAGACCCTCTAATTTTGGTTTTGTGGTGCAGACTGGTTTGCCCTCCTCACCTATAGCAGGCCTATGCCCTGCATGCACTGTTGTTTGCCACAAAGCTTGTCGACCCCAAAAGGTGAGGTTACATGAAGTCCCTGCCTTCTGGTAAGAAAGTGGCCTGGGCTCCAGGCAGTGGCATCAAATGCCCAGCTGATGGCACCGTGTCTTTGTCAGTCTGCCTGGCTAGAGCAGAGCAGTGGGTTAGCTGCCTGTGATCAGTGCCTAGAAGGAATGCTGTAGCACCAAATGTGATCCATGACCTGTCATTTCTATCTGCTAGTTAACACTGGTTTGCTGAACAGAGTGCTGGGAACTTCGCAGAGGAGGAAGCCTGTGTGCCCAGAGAGGCCACAGCCTGGGTGCAATGGAGCTAGAAGCTGTGGCATGGACAGCAATCCTGGCGCTCCTCTTGGGAGCTGTAGATGGCCTGAAAGCCTGAGGAGCAGCTGGTGATAGCCCCGCACCTTTCTCCCTAGGTCAGCCAGCTCTGACTACACCCCAACATCATCAGCACATTCCTGTCAAGGAAGAGATGAACCCAGTCCTGTTCCCCTTCCCCATGGTGCCTGCCTGCTCTCTGGGGCAGGATGAACTATGCTGCAATGAGCTGGAGACTTCCCATGCCCACAGTGTCCTGCTGGTTCCCTCCACAGGGAGGCCACCCTGATCAGTGAAGAAACTGAAACTCCACAACATGCTCCTTTAGAAGGCTGTGGATGTTGCCAGAGACCTGCAATGGAAAGCAGACAGCTGTAGTGCCCAAGGCAGTGTCTGAGCACTGTGCACATCTTCCTTCGTGGAAACAGGTGATTGCTGCTATTGCAATTTGTATGTGCCTGGTTTGAAGAGCCTACCATTTGCATGTCATTATGTGTACCTGCTTCAGAGAGCAGTAATGGATGGAGGCTCTGACCCTTTAACTTCTTAGATCTTGCAGTGAGTTATGTCTGCACAGCAAAAGATTTGCAGTAGGAAAAAAAACGCAGCAAGGCTGGGCTTGATGAGCCATAACTCTCCTTAAGCACAAGCAGCTGGTGAGCGTGAAACAGGTGTTCTAACCCTGACCTACACTTACTGGAACTGAAACTCAAAGGTAGCAGATCACCTTTGCCCCAGCACTAATTTTCTGCTACCTGTTGGAGAGCAATAACCTCTGGGGCATCAGCTTGGGTTTCAGTCTGATAAGCTAACTGGAGAAGGCAAGGACAGGGCCTGGGGGAGGTCAGGTACCAGCAATGCCAGTGCCTTCTGCACCATCTCCTGACTCTGGGCTGGGCCAGTCGGGAGGGGAGCTTCTTATCTGTTTGTGCTTCTGGCAGCACCTATAGGCTGGCTGCGTCCAGTGCAGAAATCATGCCAGGAGTGTGGGCCACAGGCTGTGGTGGGGGACAAATGCTGACAGAAGTCAGCTCCACCTGGGAGAACGAGGGAGGTGGGAGGCACACAGTGTTGACTTCTACCAAAAGGTCACCAACCTGGCAAGAGTCCTTTAGGCAAGAGAATAGCAAACCTCATAGCAATCCTGGCACAGTGGGGAGTCCATCCTCGGGGCAGGCTCAGGAGGCAGAGGGGGCACTGAGAGAACAGGTCACAGGAAGAGTCATTGGAAGCCACACCACCTGGCTACCACATCTCATCTTAGAAGAAGGCTGTCCGGAGCTGGAGGTGGCCCAAGAGCTGCCTTTGAAGACTGGAGACTTCTTTGCACTGGAATTACCATTGTGGTGAACAATTTCATGCCATAAGCTCTCAGGAGATGAACAGCCCTTTGCTGGTATGTTTGTAACCTAGAATAGATCTAAAAGGGACAGTTTGCTCTTACAAGAGAAACCAGAGGAGAAAAAAAATGTTGCTATTTCCTTTCAAGAACTGCACTCAGTTTTCAGTTTGGACAGCGAGAGAGAGCACTATTGCTGGAGAGCTTCCAAACCCAGGGAGTGCTGTGCATCCATGTATGCTGTGGGAAGCAGTGCACTGTCACTCTGTTGTACATTGCCCTGAGCTGCTGCTGAGATTCAGAGGTAGAAATCCCTCTATTTCCATTTTCTAGGAGCTCACTCAAACAGCATGGCCGGTTTGGTTTCCTGATCTTTATGCACAGGGGAAAGAGCAGACTCCTAGCGCCCCACAGGAATAAACATGGCTCAACACACACGGAGCTGAATGGAGTGGAATTATTTGCAGAGGATACTGCAGAGCCCATGTGCTGTTGGACGGCCCTGTTGCCTCTCCTGGCTGAGGTCCATGAGGGGAGCTGTGGGCAGCCTAAAACCTTCACAGCTGGCATTTGTAACCATGCCCTCCTGGCTGTGCTTGGGGGAAGCGTATGACACAGAAAATTTTCTCATCAGCACAGGCCTGAGCAAAACATTCTTCAGAGAAATTGCTCCCACTGACAGCCCCTGGTGAAAATTGCTTGCTGGCTTCTTTATAATGTTGCTTAATAGAACATACAATGAGTTTCAATGAATATGCATTTCCTGTGATGCTGTTTTGGTGTCAAAATAACTCTATCAGCAGCCCATTTAAAATGGGGTTATGATGAAGCACCAATCTTATTAGCTAATTGTGCTTGCTAGTCTGTGGTTCTGTATCTCACAGCCACATTACAATGGTTAGCTGATGGTCTCTGCAGCCAGGATACTTTTAATTCCCCCTGGATTTTATTATTGTGACTGCAAAGGAAGGAACAGAATAGCAGATGAAGCTGTTGCTGTTTAGGCTCATGATGCTGCCTATGTCTTGTATAGGCTGTGCCCTTAGGCTGAGCCAGTTGGTAGGACTCATCTGGAGGAGTGAAAACAAAAATTTTGTATTTGCCTAGGTTTTTGTAAAAAGAAAAAAATTAACCCTTTGGCTCAGGAGCAACTGGTCTTTTTTTCCCAAAAAGTAAGCTACTTCAGTGTGAAGTGCTGATAAATTCTAACAGTTTCCTCTAGGCAGTCTGCACAAGCACACCTTAGGTATATCTGCACCTTATTCAGTACCCCTTGCCTGACATATTACCACTATCACAGCATGATGCTCTGTGTCCTGGCCTGCAGCAGTGCATCATTTCTTACCAGACCTTTTCAGCTTTTTTGTCTATCAGAACAGGTAGCAAGGACAGCTTTGCCCCCTTGCAAAAGTAAGACACCCAAGGGAGAGGGTCTCTCTAAAAGCTCCTGCTGCTGCAAATCCAGTGCTGCTCAGACTGCAGGGGCTTATTTGTCTTCATATGACTTTCCCAAACAACTCCATGCAAATGTTTAATTCTCTCCAAAACCAACTCTTTTTTTTTTAATTGCCAGCCAGAGCAGTTCTGTTTATTACAGCAGTTGTAGTTGTGAGCACAATTACTCACCCTGCAAAGAACCACACGGCTGCCATCCTGCCAATAAGCATGGCTGGGGTCTTGGATCTCCTCTGAGCTTTCCAGCAGCCCACTTTTGAGGAGCTTCTCTGAATTCTGGCATCTCACTACTGCTTATTGCCTTTTCCCTACTTACTGCCTTTGTCACTTGATCCCTCCAGAGGGGTTAGCTGGAAAACATGTGCAGGACCTCAGTGGGTACAGCTACAAGGTGTAAATCCAAAGTGCTCCAGAGCAGCATGGACACTGAAAAAGGCTTTGCCATTGCTGGGACTTACCCTGATTGACGTCCTGCCTCTGGCTTGGCACGTCATCAGTCCATTCCCTCCTTCCTCCCACTTCCTTCACTGTGTCATGGCTGGGGCCCTTCTGGAGGCAACCACAGTTTGTGGCCACATATCAAGTGTTCAAGTCACTTCAAAGGAGTTGCTTTGCCTCCACGGCTGGAAAACTCAGTTTGTGCTTTTTACTTGCCTTGTTATGTGCTATTCTTAAAGTAAGTTCAGGTGGTGGTTACGCACAGGTGGGGGGCCCTGTCCCATGACAGGGGTTATGTGAATTATAGTGAAATTATGTGAATTATTGTGTATAGTTCTCCTATCCCCTTCATTCAAGATTTGATTCCTTGTTATTTCTTTAAGAAGCTTAATAGCTTTTCAAGCTGTGCATCTTCTGGGAAATTCAGACCTGCAAACTCTTGTGCTGGTTTTTTTGGGGGGGAGCAAATTATACTTTGATAAAGCTCTCAAGCTTCCTCTTCATCATAAACAGCATGAACCCCACATGCTTTTTTGGCAGGCTGGTCTCCTGCTGCAATGCAATACAGACCCTTCTGAGGTTTTCTAGTCTTTGTGCTGTTTCATGATGAACAGATCTAACACTAGAGCTTTCAAAAGCAAGCTGTGATGCTCCTTGCCTGGAGACAGTGGATTTCTGCACCCATAAGGAAGAGGCACTCCTCCACATTCCTCCTACCAGGCCTTACAGAACAGGCAGCGAACTCATGCTTTGAAATCCCTTTACTTCCTCCAGCAATGTTCCAACATTAGGAACTAAAGTCAGGCTTTGTTGTTATCACTTGTGGTAGTGCAATTTGCAGAGGTTTGAAAGAGACCCAGTAGAGCCTTTCAACAAGTGAATTTTCCTTCTTGCAGAAAGTAGGCACTTGTAGTGGTGTTCCTGGCCCGGGAATTGAGAGATCTTGTTTCAGTCTGGTTCTTCCATAGAGTGCATAGTTTGCTTCCAGTTATCAGAGGCTTAAAAACCAAAATAACATTCCCCCAAGATACTCTTCTGAGACCTCCCTACTTCCCTGTGACTGACATTGCTACTCTGTCCTTATGTTGATGAAAAGTAAGGGCAATGAATCCCAACACAGAAGACCATGGGATACTACTGAATTGCACCCAGTGCCAGGAAAGCTTTCACTGACAGCCTCAGTTTCACTGAAACCAGAAATGTCATAAACAAATCAGATGACTTAATGGTGAAAGGAAGTCAGGATGACTTCACATATTTAATGAGCTACCAAGACCCACTAAAGGACTGGAGGGGTTTTGCTAGCAAAGCACTGAGCTTTCAGGTATTTTAAGAGGAATGATTCTGAGGGGTTCACATCTGTATCATTTCCCTTGCACCAAGAAACTTCCACTCAATTCACTGCCTCTTGCAGCTGCAGACAGGCATATTTAGATCCCAGCTTCGCACACTGCCTTACCTGCTCCTGTTTTGTTTGTCCATCCTCCTGCAGAATCTGAGTGCCGACTGACTTTTCATGTACTTGGCCTTTGTGGCATCCCCATCTTTGAGGGAAGGGAGGCACAGAGACAGCACATGATGAGCCCCAGGTGGACCAGCAGTGTGTTGGCCCCAGGCAGGTGTCCACATCTCCCTCTCTTACCTGGAAGCCCCTGGAGCAAAGATGGGGGGACATGGCAGGCCCTGCAATCAGGAGAGGTGGCTTCATCTGGCATTGTCAATGCCTACTGGATGTTTTTTGCCCAAGGTTTGTATGCAGGATTTCATATTTAAAACTAGAATACAACTAAGAGCTATCAGAAAAGTAATTAAAACCAGGAGATATCACCATTTCTGGGACTGTGGCAAACTCTGGTTTGGTTTTTTGTTTGTTTGTGGGTTTGTTTTTTTGGCAAGGCACAGGGTTCAGGCCTGTGACTTCTTCTTCAGAGGACTGCAGTGTAAAATACCTGCTCACCCATTTATTTGTCTTCCATTTGATTACTGTTATCTGGGATAGTGAGATAAAACAATTCAGTAGCTTCTGTCATAGGCTTTATTTCTAGATTTGACTACTCTAAAAAAAATCAGAAAATCTGCCCTGGTGCTGGATTTTCTTCCACTTTGTTTTTAGTGTACCTAAAAGAAGGTAGAAAAGAACTAAGCATTAGAGGGAGATTATGGCAGTAGGTGTCAGAAAAAGCTTTTTCAGGTGTTCTCTGCGCAGGAGTGCAAGCTCCATCCATTTCACACATTCATAATTTAAATAGTAATTAGAAATTCTAAATAATCTCTCCCTGGGCACTAGCTAATCTTCATTAAACATCTAAATACCAGTGACTAAAACTGGGTCAGCTCCTCAGTGGCCTGCGGTGGAGGGAAGGAGCCATGCCAGACACACAGGATCTGGCCTCACTGGCTTGGAGCAGCAGACAGTTTGCTGCACACTAAATGTTGCATACAGAGGGCCCCATCCTCTACACGAGGCAGGAGAGCTCCTTCAGGAGCCAGGGAGCTGTGCTGTCTTGCAAGCAAGGAGATTGGTCCTTCATGTCCAGTGGGAGAGCAGGGCTGCTCAGGGATCTGAGAAGGCTGTGCTGTTCTGCAATTGCTGATGCCAGGGAATGAGTCCCCAGGCTGATGTTCAGAGGTACATGCACATTGCATGCAGAATGTCTTGGTAGTGGGAACTGCTGTGTGGTTGAAGGACAAATCCTACATTTGCAGCTCCAGACCTATCTCTATGCCCCTGCTCTCCCACTCACAGTGGGAGCTTGTGTGGGGTTTTCTTGCTCCCCTACAGTAACCTCAAGTTTTCCTCTCAAGTCTCGTGTCCCATTCTTTTCTCCCTACACATGCTTCTCTCGCTAGCCCTCTGCTAGCCCACCTGTAGCCCACCCCCATCCCCCTTTTTTTTTCCCCCTGGAAGTCATGAAACTTCTGTTTCTGAGCTGAGGGAATCAGCCCTGATCTCTGCAGCCAGTGCTCCAGTCCCTGCTCCCTCACTGCTAGAGAGGGTGAGGAAAGCTTCTGTTCTGCAGTTCTGACACATGCAAAATACAGTGGAAACCAGACAGGGTTTTTATAATCTGTATGCTACACTGTGCTTCCTGCCCCTAACACCTCTGCTGCTGAAGAAGGGTATCTCCGGAGTCCCTTCTGCTCCACGCAGCTAAACCCACCCAGCTGAGCAGATTCACCATTGATAACCCACTCCCAGCCAAGGGGACATACCTTCAGAGGAACTGTGGAACACTGACATGCAGCAGAACACTTTTGGTCCCCAGCATGGGACCCTGCCTGTGTGCAGAGGTCCTGTCTGGTGGGCTGCCTGGTCCTTTTCATCCTGATGGTATTTACTGAGTGGCCACAACAGCATCACTCTCCAGTTCAGCACTGGAAGTGGTTTCCAGGTAAAGTAAACCATCTCATGCAAATGCAGTGCTGAAGTGGTTTGCAATAAAGAGTAACAGAAGCAAGAAAACATGGTTCAGTTTGGCTTACTAGAGTATTAAAAAAAATGGGCAGCCAAAAAGTAGAAATTGGCTGTGCCCATGTGATGGAGAGGAGAGTACAAGAAATCTTTGTGACTGCAGATGCCTCTGCTGGTAAGATCACACAGGTACTATTATTGCTTCTACTCACCATCCATCTTTAGCTATCCAAGCTTGTTAGAATGGCTCTGCAGAGTAGGGAGCATGTACAGTACCTTGCAGAACAAGGAAGTTGTCCCACAAGAGGTGCTGCATTGGGATGTGCAGTTTGCACAGCAAGATTTGCACAGCAAGATTTCCATCATCCCTTCCTGCTCTGCGTTCCCCCATAGCTGTTCCTGTGAGGCAAAGCATACACGATTAGCCAGTCTGCTCCAGACAGCCTCAGCAGTCCTGAGAGTCCTGGGTATCAGCACGGGACTCCTGTGCTGTGTTCCTGCAGCCTCTCCCTTTCCACACTGAAAACTTCTCAACCGCTTCTGTATGTGACTGACCTCCAGCACACCCTGCAGGACAAGGAACCTGATGATGGGTGAAAATGTTGGCCTAGAGGGGTAGTTTCCAACATGCTGGAGAGAAGCTGAGGAGCAGACGATAAATGAGAAGAAAGACAATTAAAAAACTCCACCTTTGCTCTGCAAAACCCCATTGGCACACCCATCTTAGGAAAACATTAAGCAGCACAATGCTTTTCTTGGCACCAGGACAACACGTCCAGCATTACTGCAGCTACTCAGTTAAAGGGCAGGCACAGAGCAAAGTGAAGCCTGAGCAAACATTTGCATGGGCTCTGCTTGCTTCTCAGGAACTTGAGATTGTATTGTTGAGAGTGGGACTTAAGCACCCCCGCATGGAAGACACAGAAATTTCTTTCTTACTTAAAAGGAAAACTTTATTTTGATACATTAAAAAATCTATACATTTCTTAGACTAAAATACAGTTTTGCATCAGTATCCTGGCACAATGTCAGTTTACACAGAAAATCTAAGATTAGATCAGCACTGTTAATTTTTCTTCTCTTTCTGCATTCACAGCTTGCAGTATAAAACATTTTAAGTTCCCAAGACAACAATAAACAGTGTCACATTTACTTTTCCCATTTTCAAAGGAGGTGGCATTCCACTGGAAAAAGGAGCACTTGTTAGTTGATCTTGATTCAATGTAAATCACTAAGTCAGTCCAGGGATTTGATTGCCCTGGTAGAAGTATGAGTGAAGGAGGATGAAAAACTCATTTTCAGATGAAGCTTTGATGGACTATGATAATGCAAGTAACTGTCAAGCCTTTAAAATATGTTCAGAAGATTTTCCTTAGGGTAGTTTCTGTAATCAGCAACACAATCCATCATACAGAAATAATTCTTTTCTATAGGTATATGATTTCACCTTCATTTTTGCTCTGAAGAGCTCCATAGCAAAATAAAAGCAGGACATAGGGGATGTTGCTGTGAGATGTCTGAATTGGAACATGAATTTCCTTAACTATTGTGAAGATTCTGCAGAATACTTTCTACCTGTGAAATCCTGCTCTCCATGGCTCCACCTAACCTTTGGCCTCTGCTTTCTAGCCCACATTAGAAACAAAGCCACCTTTCTATTTGCTACTCCCTCACTCCCCCAGGACATGCTATGACATTGTCTGCAGCACTGTTTTCCAAATGAGAGATACTCTCCCATTTCAGTTCGAGCAGCAGGGAGGGACCCAACTAATACTAACATGGACCACAGGTGGTATTTGAGACTTAAAAACTGTGACCTCGGTGGGAACAATACTCAGTGCCCAATTTCTGCTGGGTTTCACAAGTAGTCAAACTTCCTAATCTCACCAAGTGTTTCTGGAATAAATCCCTAGCTGATCCTATTTCCACTCACACCAGAGAGGACTGGTGGCCCACTTGAGGAACGGCAGCTGCCTACGCTGCCTCGTACTTAGAAAGGTCATAGCTGTCTTTAACATTACTGAAATTAGACTAGTTCTGTTCAAGTCAGCTGGTACTTTTGCTCTGAATTCTTGCAGCTTTGGTTCTAAGGGGAGTCCCATGTTTCTACAGAAATTCTGCTCATCACACTCACATATGATAACCTGACCTCAGTGAGACAGGGGAGTAGAATCCGATGGGTGTTTGCAGATGTTCTGCTAGTTCCCTTCTAGCAGACCTCTCCCAAATGAATGCCTTCAACAGTTCAGTCTCCAAATGGCTATTTTCAGATTGATGCATGCTACCAATTGTCCCTAGAAATATTTTCATAATCCTAAAGTCTCTAAGGAGCTTTGGCTTGATTGCATCAGCTTGCGAACACTGCAAGACACATCACAGCTCCATCCCAGACCAAAAATTCTGCCTTTTATACATGACCCACATCGCAAGAGACAAGTTTCATCTCTTTTCTCACTGCTTTAAATATAAAAGAAAAAAATACCTTGAGAACAGTATTCGCTACAGAACACAGGAAATATAGATTTACTAGTTTCCATAATCTTGTTATGTGATGGAAATAACAGCAGATATGAAATAGTTGAAAAACCATTTTAAAATGACATATTTAGAGTAAACTTTCATCATCTCAACAAAGAAGCTGAGTGTAAGAAATGCTTCAAATAAGTATGTTGGGTTTTGTGTTAGGAAACACAAGGTTCGGGGTTTTTTTCACAAAGATGAAACAAGATTTCTGTGTTGATAATGTGACACACAAGCTGTTCAAGAAACAATGGACTACTGATACTTAGATCTAGTAAACATTATCTGCACAGGCAAAGCCATGATTTGAAAAACGGGAATGCTGTTAGTTATCTACTTATAAATCTTACGATTGTTTCTCAGAATGACTGTGCCATGTTCAATATAGCATGTAATATGCACTCTGAATCAAATGCTCACTGGATGACAAGTATATGTCTGCTACATGCATTTTATTCTGACTCTATAACATACATTCACAGAATACATCATAACCACCCAGAGCAAACCGCTAAAGTGCATGCCCTGAGGGCACATTAAATATGTTGTCTCCAACACTGGCTGCTCAATTGCCAGAACACTGATACAGAAAGGGCTCATTTTTGCGTTATATCCCCATTATGTGCTGAAAGAGTAAGAGCTAACATCCCCTGCTCCCTCCATGAAAGGGAGCACTGTGGAGCAGGCTAAGTGCCTGCTGCAAAAAAAGCCCTTTCAGAAAGAAGTAACCACCCTGAGAAGATGCTGTACAGAAATGCAGGGAGCAAGTCTTGGATTAACTACTGGGTAAGTGGACCTGTGTACTGGGTTAGGCTGGATGGAGTTAATTTCCTTCACAGCAACCTACAAGGTGCTGTCCTTCAGATCTGCAACCAAAGGAGCGTTTGATAACACAATGCTTTACCTGTTGCTGAGCAGTGCTCGCACAGGGTGAATGGCCTTCTCTGTTTCTCACTCTACTACTCCAGGAGAGTAGGATGGAGTTGGGCAAAGAGGTAAGAGGGCACACAGCCAGGACAGCTGACCTGAACAGACTGAAGAAATATTCCATAACATATAAGATCATACTCAGCAATAAAACTGGTGTTGTTCCAAAGTAGCCACTGCTTGAAGATTGGCTGGGCATCGTCTGCTGGTGGAAGATGGTAAACGCCTGTCTTTGTATCACTTGGGTTTTTTCTTTTTTTTTCTCTTTCTTAATGAATTGCCTTTATCTCAGTTCTTTTGTCCTTTCACTGCTCTCTCCCATCCTGCCGGGGGGACTAGACAAGCAACAGAGTAGCAGCTTATGAGACAGCCAGGGTCAACCCACAACAACTGGGTTTTCCACTGTTAGCTCTCTCTTCTAGGACACACTTCCCTAATGCAGAAAGTCCCTCAGTTACTATGCCAAGCTGAGGTCACATTTAAAACCCCATCCTGTTTTTGGCAGCTGGGAGCTACAAGAAGGCTGAAGATGCAATTCTAAGATGGCCATAGTGTTTAGTCTAGCTGTGGAGCAGCACTGAAATTGTAGAAGAGATGGGTTGCACTTCTAACCACAGTGATGGAGTGATATCATAAAAAAAAAAAATAAATCCTACCTTAGGACTTTAGCTCAGCACCTACTCCCCCTCTCATTCAGTCCAGGTGATATCCTAAATCACTGCCCTCAGGAAGGTGAGAGGGAATGTGGTAAGATCAATGGGGCAAAGGGGAGCTGACACTGCCACTTGGCACTCCTTTACTGGAAGAGCAATACAGAAATGAGACCTAAAAGAACAACAAAAAAAATTTTCCCGGACTGGATGAAGTAATAAAAATTACACACTGCTGTTCAACTTCCAAATAAAACAGTGAGCAAAATAATGTGGAAAAATATTTAGCAATTTAAAGAATTATATACTTTTTTCCCTTTGTAACCTAGCTGGTCAGAGGCTGCGATACAGACCATCTGCAGAAACAAAAGGCTGGGAAGCAGTAATCCCACTGACTGTTTCTAAACCCAGGTTGTCCAGTCTAAATCTCCAGTCCTCAAGCAGTACTTGGTTCAATGGACTTGCCAAAGAGATGATTTCTCTGTTTCAGCTGTCTCATCTTGCTCCTCCTGCATTGTTATTCTTGCTGCAGCATCACTCTCTAGTTAGTCTAGACTGCTTCCCACAAAGCAGTCCACATACTGGCTTTAATAACTAACAGTCAAAAAAAAGTATTTAATCCATCACAGCTGGCAGAGCCCAGCATCCCTACTGCCAACATTTCTATAGCGACTTACATGCCAAAGTGACCTCTCACTCCACTATCCCCACTAGGAAAGGAAAGTAGAGTCTCAATTTCTCCTGAAAAGTTGTCTCTTCAGAATTCTGTCTTCTGCTTATCTCCCTGCACAAGACAGGGCTGGAAGAGAGCGGCTTTTAGTTTGGTTGCAAATGAACTTCAAAGGACATTCAAAAGCTTTAAAGGGCCACTGGAAAAATCTGCATGTGGATGGAATGCCTTTTTGGCACGACTTAGAAGCTCTGCATGCAGGATATATACTCAAGAGTGGTGCACACGATTTTATTAAGAACTTGGTAATTATATAGATTTCTCACTTAAACATTACAACTACCCATAGAAAAGTGTTGCCTGCATCTTTTAAACACCATGTAAATAAAACAAATTTATTTTTAAGACAGGATAAACTGCTATAAAAATGGTGCACAGTCAAGTAATACAAAAATACAAAATTTGTTTCCAACTGCAGTCCTAGTTGCAATTACAGAGAAAAGTCCCCACTCAGGACTTCCAAGTGAGCAGGGAACACAAACTTGCAGAACCAGTCGTGGCAGAACTTTTTTATCAAAATGCGCAGAATACAAGGCTTCTTTGATTAAGCACCTCCAATAGCCTCCAAACAAGAAGAAAATTAGTTTTTCTGGAAGCAACTGGGTACTTGATAAATCTTTTAGCCTTGGAATCCAGTTTCTAGGATTCATCTAAGCCAGTTTTTAAATTTCTGGTGCTAAACCCTCCTGATCTACACAAACATTAGTGTTAAGTGCCACTGCTGCCTTAGACACTGGCATAGCAGAAAGGTCTCCTCTCCACAAAAGTAAAGCTGCTCCAGTGTTTCTTCTAGGCAAGCCTAACCTCTGACTTGCACTGAGAGGCCTCACCAGTGCTCCAGTTTGAATCCCTAGGCTGAAGCTCTAGCCCAGTTAGCACTTACACTGATGTGTAAGTTACAGCTTCAATACTTACAGAGCCCTTCTGATGTTAGTGGAGTTACCGATATGGTTATCTTAAATGAGTGTATAAGTGCTTCCAGGACTGGATAATTCTGTCTCTCTGCCTCCATAGCAGCTATCCTTTCTATATTTTTTATATCTTTTTATACCTTTTTGTATATCTTTATTTTCACATCTCTCACATAGTTTGGGGTCTGTGATGTGAAAAGTGTAAATCTTTCTTTTAATTGGCTTACCAAAAGAAAACCTAACAAATTTAAGTCATCAAATGCCTTCTGGAAGCAAAAGTGAAATATTTTACTATTGCCAAAAGATAAGAGCACTAGTTAGCTACATGGTACTACATAACTTTTTAAACCTTCGGCAGCAATTTGGAAGTTTGATCCTCTGACAGGAAGAACAAATAACTGCTTTCTTACTAAACCTTGATAACACGAGTTGTGCATGTCTCTACCTAAACATACCTCTCTACTCCATTACAAAGCTTCTGTAGAAAGACTTTTCTCTTTCAAAAGATTTTCTTGAATGAAGTGATTGAACCATTGAGGCATCATTTATTTGTAGAGAGCTTGTATTTAGTGCAATAAGTTTAAAAATTCTGCTTTGAAATACTAACTTTACATTAACAAAAATAGTTTTCTTAAAAAAATTGTAACAAAAGGAATATATAGCATAGACAGATCATGAATTCTTAGCAAATACACTTAAGCATTTACCATTACAATATGCTTAATAATTGAATATTAGCATTCATATCTGGCAAGCTTCCAGACTGAAAGGAAATTATGCACTAATAATAATAAAAAAGCATGTTCCCTCGTCATTATTTAATAACTTCAGATAACTGTCCTGGCAGCTACATTTCCAAAGAAATGTTTCCCTACCCTTTCCTGTTTCAGCCACCCACTACAGGATACATATATATGGATCAAACAACAGGCAAGGAATGATCCCTTCTACCTCCCAGAGCTCCCTGGCATTAAATGAAATTAAGCATACAGTACTTTTTTATGTACAGTGGTACAGTTCATTTCTCTTCCCCTCCTCGGCATCTTTGTATCTGGTCATGAATTAATCACGAGTATGGCTAAGATTGAGCCCATATGCAGAATCCATACCCTTCAAAGGAACACTGCTGAAGTGTGAAGGAGGCTACTGAACTCAAGAAGAGGATAGAGGGCAATGGGTATGAGGGGCAAGTAGGGTAAAGCAGGAAGTTAATTGCATATAAAAATTATCTGTCCCCATTTTGTAGGTTCTGTTAAATAGGAGATGCAAGGGCTCCCACACACCTGAATACCTGAGGAGTTGGTTATTGTGATGTCTGATACTGGTAAACAAAACTGTGCCCTGCCAGGGCTGTAAAGTAAAATAACTGTTTATAAACCCATTCAAACTGAATGAATTCGCATTGAAACCATCTTTAGAAGAACTAAATCTAAGACTTTTCTTGATTTCAAGGTTTTCTGTGCATGTGACTGTCCCAAATTTAATGCAAATTTAAAAGAAACTAAACAAGTAAAAGTCTCAGCAGATTAGCAGTGTCATGGGAATCTGTCTCTAAATCCAGTCATGATTTCAGATTCTCTTTACAATGATACCTCCTCCAGATTGCAAAATACCAAGCAGATAAGAATCAACATTTCCATGACCACAATGAATAATTTAAGAAATGGAACAATGATAAAGCTGCTTGTAAAAGCCACCCGTATGAAAAGAGTACATGTTTCACAAAAATAATTGTTAAAAAAAGTTTTAAATCCCTGTTCCTTTTCTCTGATTTTGGCTGTTTATTTTTATATATATATATATATGTATGTATATATGTATATATATACTGTTTTGGAATGTCAATGGGTTCCAATATGGCTGGCTAGTTTCAAGATGAACTTGCTCCAGAGGCCTAGAAAACAAAGTCATACAGTACAGTCTTAGACAAATGCCAAAGGACAAGTAGAAACTGAGTCAAAGGGGTCGCTGGAAGCCATAAAGAAAAAAAGTGTGAAAAGGTGGTGTGTTTTTTTTTCTTGTGCCCTCATACAAGAATAGAAGGTTCTAAATGTTTCCTTGTTTCTGCCATTAATTTAGATACAACTGCACTTGGGGTGTTTCACTTTTAGAAATAATTGTCATATTCTAAGAAATATCTGCATTTCAAGGGTATTGAAGCAAGCCAGTAAAGACACTATTTCCAAAATAAGAGGAAAAAAAGTACTAGTAATCTAATTTTCAAACATGCAATTTTGAGACTATGGGTACTACCATTATAGAATAGACTTATGAATGATCCTATTCCAGACATAACTGAGGCCTTTATTGTCACTTTGGGGAAAGGTATCAGAAATTTAATGGAGGTAACTGCTGTGTCCCATCCTTGCCAGGAAGTGAGATCCTAGTATTTCAAAACCCACTCAACTGGAGCTGAATGCCCAAAAATGGAAAACCACTTGAGAAAACTAGGCCCAATCAGTGCCAAACAAAACAATCACATGAGCAGCAGAACCGGGAGTAATTCAGCAGGTAACTCCCATGCTGAGCCCCAAGTGCTCAGCATCTTCTGCCGTAGTCCTGTGAGGACTTTCAGCCAGTACCAGGCATAAGTGCCTAGAAACAGGTTCCTACAAGAATAACACCACCCTTGACTTGCAGGTACTTGGTCTGCCCTTTTATAAGGGGCAGGATGAATAAAGGTTTTTCACATCTGAGCTTTAAGCAGTCAAGTACAAAAGTGTAAGTAGCGGTCTGTGATAGTACTGACAACAGTGTAAGTGGAAAACCACTACATAATAAAATTTTGAACTGAAATTTCTGTGCATATGACTAGAGGGTTTACATAACCAATTCTCAACCATTTTAATGGCACATTTGCATCTACAGCATTTGGATCACTCTGAAAATCCCAACATTAGTGTCTGGTTGAACAGCTAGTATTACTTGCAGAAGAAACAGTAAATGAGCATAGAGTTAGTTTTTCATATGTATAAACACAACAGCATTTAGGCATAAGCAAATCTAGAAACTGGTATGCCATAATGAAAGAGCAAAACACACAAAGCTACACATCTATCCAGTCTATAGCAGGAAACCATTCCAGCTTGTTCAAAAAGTGCTCATGCAACATGGCTTCATGTACATCAGTGAAAAAAAGAAATTTCTTCTGTTGGCATACACTTATTTAGATTCCATTTGGTTAAAAAATTATCCCCATAGTATGGAAATGAGTCAGGCCCCAAACACTCTGAGAAAGTAATGGCAGAAAACTATTCTATTTCACAAAGTCATATTGCATGATGACAAGTCATACCTTGCCCAGACTGGCTGGCTCTCCATTATACGCTCTCTGTTCTCCACCTTCCAAACTTATCTTCCTATCTGTTATCTGTACCATATATAGTGTTCCTTATTCCAGGCTACTCAGACATGCAATGCCTTCCTAACAGGCACACCATAAGTAAAACAGGCTGCAGAAGCATAAATGATGCATTGTTCACTGTCTGTGCATCTGACAGTGTGAGATGGAAAGAGCACACAAGAGACAAGCAACATAAGTAGTTCGCAATAAAACAAACAACTGGGAGAAATGTCATTTGAGCAGGTTGAAAGGAATCACTGTATCCAATTCCTTGGCATGGTGTAAGATAATTTGTGAGGGCTTTAAGTGCCTGGTCCTACTTTGCAACAATAGTTGCACTCAGTAGTGTTCTTCAGGCTTTTGCAGTGAATGTAAGATGAACAAAAATTGTTCATCTCAGGGCTGAGAAGAGATTAAAGTCAGAATAGCCCAACGAATTTCAGAGTCATCTTATTTTTAGACTATACAGCAATTGGGGCTGTCTGTGTATACCACACAGCATGCATCACAAATCCTAATGAAATGATACTGCATTTGTTTCATATGAGACAGTTCCTTTCATCTTACTTTTACAGGAGATGGTCTCAGCTGTGACAAAAACTCTGCCATCCAGGTGATAGGCAAGCTCACAAACAGAAAAAGCAGAACATCTTGAGTGATACAGAGAACAAAAACTTCTCCTGAAGAAGTGCAGTCAGTAAAGACAAAGAGGGAGAAGAAGTAAAAGTGAAACTCTTGGAGGATCTCCACCTCCTCATCTGCACCTACCATTGGTTTTAGCTCTCTGCTCTCAGCTCCACCTCCCCGGCCAGCTTCTTTCATAGATTTCCTACTATTCTCCACAAACTCCTGAAAAACAGTAATGACATTACAAGTGCTCTCTTAGTGCAGATTCTAAACATCAAGTCTCAAGACAGAACTTCATGATGTAACTGCTCAAAACCATCAAGCCAATCTGCATCTCTTGTTCAGACTTGACCACAAAGTATCAAAAAAGCCTGCCAAAGAACCACAAAGGCCACTCTCATTTAATCCTGGAAGCCAGACAGGTATTTGCCTTTTGTGCTCTTACAATGTTTCCATGTACCACGAAATGCTCTCCTTTATGGGGAAAGAAGGTAAAAGGCTGGTTGCCAAAAAAACCCAAAAACCAAAAACCAACCAAACCCACAAACCAAAACCAAACCTACAACCAAACCACAACAAACCTCCCGCCAACACTATCCTACTCTGAGCTATTACATTGTATCCTGAGAACTGTCTAATGTTACAACTCCATTAAAAAAAGGGACTTATGAGATAATTACTTTCTCTAACTTTCCTCAATTCAGCCTCTTAAATTTTTCACCAGATCAAAATCGCCTATTTACAAAGATTAGCAAAGCTAATTCAACTTTATACAATCTTTTTTCTCTTGAAGGGAAACATTCTGCAGCAAATTTCAGTAAACTTGAGCTGCTCGTGTTTTGTGATACTGACTGCTGACTAAAGAAATCTACAATGCTTTTATGGTTTATCGGTGTTTCTTGCTAAAAAAGCAACTCATCAGACACCACTTTATTTATCATATACTCTAGATTCTGTAGTGATTTACCAAAAAATTAGCACCAAAATTCTTGGCATGGTTTTCCCACAAGTAATCAGAAGAAAAAAATTATGCGAAGAAGTCATAAGAATCTTCCTCTAGCCTACGCATGGGGGTGCATTTTTTTAGAGACATATTCTACAGCTGCTGCTTAAAAGCACTCTCAAGAAAACTACCTACTCAACAACAAAGTGAAAGCCTTCAGAAGCAGAATTCTTACAACTTTGCTTCTAGCAACAGCAAACAAGGAATAAGATAGAACAAAAAAGAAGGGAATGAATTCGCCTTGCAAAAGGCCTTGAGAAAGGATCTACTCTCCAGGACAGAGCATAAAGCGTATGTATGACAGACAGAGTCAAATTCTAGTTGCTGTCTATCTGAGGGAAGTGGAACTCCACTGTGGTCATTATCAATGTGAAAGGTAGAATATTCTGATATTTTTTCTCTTCCCCATCCAAAGAGACATCCTTCTTTGGAAAGCACAAAACCAAGCCTTTCCCTCTTGTTTTGCTTCTTTCTAATCTGCACTGTGTCCTTTACAAGACATGATACCCAAGAGTATGATTCTGCAAGATGACTGCTCATCAAACAGGCAGCAAATAGAAGCCGATTAACAGTGAAACCAAGGGAAGAAAGCATCTTTACTTATCTGATGCTCATCAGATGACACTGTTTGCAGCTCAAGCCACGAAGAAGATGGCAAGGTTAAAAGAAACCCCAAAAACATATTGAACTCAGCAAGCGAATTCATTCCACTGTCAAAATACCTATTTTATGAAAAAAGATCCTTAGACTTTGAGAGCAAGAAGAAACTTACCATGAGAACTTTATCCATGTAGAATTCCCTCCCAGGACTCCCATCGTTGTATTTTGTATCGATGGCAAAACATAAGAAAAGGACATCAACAACCATTTCATAAATAGAAAGGAAGCAGTGAGCAACCAGGAATGCAAAGAGGCAGACAATGATGAGTGGCAGCACCCAGATGGTGTAATCTCGTTGGTAATTCAGCAACATAACGCCGGCCAAACCTGTGCTGCAGACAATCAGGACCTGAAGAAGAAAATAGTAGACAACTCTAATGGCAGAAGCTTTTTGATATTTTTTTGCTTGGTTTATTTTTTTAAAGCTAATATGCTTCTTGGTCTGCCAGGGCTAGAATTAGAGGCTACAGATGCTAGTGGTAACAGCATCTTTACCTCCTGGATTCCCCACATCCCCAAGTATAAATGCCATTTCATCCACTGATATCAGAA
The DNA here is from genome assembly GCA_013397135.1 of Pachyramphus minor. NCBI lineage: Eukaryota > Metazoa > Chordata > Aves > Passeriformes > Tyrannidae > Pachyramphus > Pachyramphus minor. The sequence goes on along the minus strand of VYXB01007861.1, from coordinate 628,928 downwards.
TTGTTACACATCCTTTAATACAATTTTTCAGAGCAAATTACATTTATATTCTGCTGTCATAGTTCTAGTTTTATTGAACATTCCTGTAAAAAAGAACGTTATCCTGTTGCCTGTAGAAGCCCCACAACCTGATGCTACCAATCATGTTGGTACATGCAGTTGGTTTTTTTGGTTGGGCTGGAGGGAGAACTTAGGAGGATGGTACTGA
>VYXB01007861.1:605854-628472 GCA_013397135.1 Pachyramphus minor | reverse complement strand
GAAGACTTCTGACTTCATCCCCAAAGACCCCAAGAGACCCCGGCCCCGAATTACCGGGAGGATGAGCGCATGTGCAAGACGGGGCGGGGAAAATGGAAATCAGTTCTTGGAACTCATTATAATAACCCTGCCCTTTCTAAGACAATAATGTTTATGCATGAAGAAATAGTAAATATGTATGACTTACTTGCATATAAACCTGTTGTTAACTCAGCCAGGGGTGCATGTCTTTGGAGGAGATATCCTCCGTGCGCCCGGGCCCGGAATAAACGTACCTCTCTATAACCTTGCTGGATATAGAGTCTTTTTCCGCAAATCAGTACATTTTCTATTTTGCTGGTAGAAACAACTTCCAAACTTGTCTAGTCTTTATCTCACCTCCATACAGGAGAAAGTAGATCAGAATTCACATGAGGCACTTCATGTAACAGCCTCCACAGAATTACACCACATGTGAGGCCCTAACAGACATTTCACTAGGTACCAATTGGATTTTGGCAAAAATAAATGGACTAAATTGTTGTGGCCAGTTTTTGAACATTTCATAACCTATTGTTATGAAATGCAGCTAAACACAAAATTGTAAAATAGGTCAGCTTTTATGAAAATACCACTTTGGACTTGTAGAGGAGATGCTGGCAGCCTACCATTGATTTAGCTGATTGTATTTTTTACATGCTGCACTGTTAATTTTAACATTTCTTTCACCTGTGTATTTTTCTAATAATCCAAGAGACACAGGGGTGTTTCCCAACATCTTTCAAATTCCTCCACAAACCTATATGTAATATATAATTACTATATAATTATATTATATAGTAATACATTATTATGTAATTGCATGTTCTCCCAAGCACTTACGTCTCCCTTATCTGTTCATTCCTTCTCACATCTTACTAACTTAGTTACCAGATTCAAAGTTCAGCCCACTGTACTCTGATGTAACAGAAGTAGAGGAGTATAATCAGAAATACAGTCAAGTTCAACCAGTGTCCAAATGCTTAGGCACAGGTGATTTAAGTAGACTGGTATTAATTGTTTTAGTAAATAATGGCATAAAATCCTTGAAAGGATCCTTCAAATAATACACTGGATTACTTTTGCATAAAGTATATCTCCATCAGTATATCTCTGACTGACCACAGTAATTATTCTAGTCTCCTTTTAATTATCAGGGTAGCGCTAATTTAGTTGCTTAAGCTGGCAATTTTTCACAGCAGGCTCTTGTACTCTCTTCCAGCCCAATTTTGTCATAAAGGTGATCAGTCACGCGTCAACTTTTCAACATAAACCTGGAAAGTCCTTACTAAACAGAATTTGAAAGAAATGCTTTCTCTCCTTACAATTCTATGTTTTAACCACAAAATCAAACAGAACCTTAGAACTTCTAATCACTTTTCTCTTGACTCCCTAAAAAATAAATCATGCAAAAGGTATCATAATCTTCCAGTATTCCCCTCTAGTCACTTTTACTAGTGACGAGATCATTTGTTTATCCTCCCTATCCTAGACAGCTCCTCCTAATGTGATGCAGCTGGATGTAATAAGTGCACCCCAAGGAACAGAATTTCTAAGGCATTTTGTATTTGGGGTGCAAGCCATTGCTGAAGAAAGCTTGCTTCTCTGTAGGTTTGTAACAACTGCATACAGCAGACATACCTTTCCTAGAAACAGCATAAAATCTCCAACTGTGTTTATGGCAGCCACTCGCAAAGCATTTTCCACCAGGATAACAAAGGCATCCTTTGCTGAGGTGCAGAAATTGGTGCTGTTGATAGCTGTGGCTGTATATGCATTCTAGGAAAAGGAGATTGAAGGTTTATTCATGGAATGATCAGGTATTTCAAATGGAGGATGGGGAAGGTGAGGGGGAAGATACAGCTTCTGAGTAAGTCACATTTCTCATGTGATGTTAATGAACAAAAAGTCCCCTGAGAATTGTTGAATTAAGCAATATATAGCAGCTGACAGAATATGAGGTAAAGAATTGCTATTCTTCTTCTCCTTTGCTCATAATTTATGCATTAGCAAGTTTTTTCAAAAAAACCTCATTAAACAGGATTTGCAATTTCTCTGCAGAAGGAGGTGAGCACTAGATAGCTACAGAAATTAAGTAGTTAGAAAAAAAAATCTGGAAATACAAAAGAGTCTGAGAGTCATACAAGTCAACTAAGATAATTTCTAGATACTGCATTCAAGATTAGTCAGGACAGTTTTCAAGGATTACACTGGGGTTTATTAAAGGCTTTCTTCTGATTTTATTTTCTAAATTTCCACAAGCAAAAAAAAAAAAAATTAACAAACTGTAAAGAAATATTAAGAAGATATTTATATATATATATGAGAGATGGACTACACGCCTAAAAACCCACTTCTACAATGAGTCTGACCAGCCAGTGTGTTGCAACTTGCAAATCTTCCATTTTGTAGATGATGCTGATGATTTGATGCTTTGCACAGTTTTTGCATTGTGTGTATCTTAAATATTACACCTAAAAAGCTTCATTCTGTTTTCATGGCAAACACATTTTGAAATTCAGATGTAGTTTTACTGAGTAGACATATGGGAAAACATCTCCAACCACTACACAAATTGTTATAAAGTTGAGATGTTCACAAAGACGGGTATTGGCTATTCTTTTGTCTTTGTTTACATTGCAAAGGTCAGTGTAGTATTTGCAGTGTAATTTCAGTAATGGAGACAAGACTGAAAGATTGACATCATTCAAGTTCAGTTCCCAAGTAAAACACATTATGTGTCAGCCTCAGACTGCAGTCTGAGAACATATATACTGTTATCAGACCTTACATAAGCCTTGAATATTGAAAATCTTACCTGATTTAAGTATGTCAGGCACTTTTCTAGACACCAAAGGCAGCAGATGCAGGCTTTAAGCATACAGCGAGCACAAGCATTTTCCTAGGAAAGCACATAACGTGGGAAAACAAAGAATAAAACCAACAGATCTTAAGAAAATTATATTCCTTTGTGTTTCAGTAACTGATATTCAGATTGCTAAATTAAGCAATCCATATCAGTCCCACAGTCCCTGAAAGATTAAATATTCACAGATTCATACAGCAGTTTGGGATGGATGGGACTACCCCCACCATGGGCAGGGACATCTTTCACTAGACCAGGTTGCTCAAATCCCCATCCAACATGCCTTTGATCACTTTCAGGGATGGGGTGTCCACAACTTCTCTGGGCAACCTGTTATAGTGCCTCATCACCTCACATAGTGAAGAATTTCTTCTACATCTAATTAGATTACATCTAATTATATTACATTAGATTATATTAGATTATATCTAATCTATTCCAAAACAAGACTTCCAGCCTCCCACACCAATTAAATTAACAGGTCAACACACGAGGCCTTAATTTTCAGTAAGAAAACGGAATCTATTTCTCTTACTTTTCCTTTGAGTTGTGTTTGAATATACATCAGAATCATTCGTGGTATCTTCACTAGTGTGATAATGAAAGATCCCTTTGCTACTGTTCCTAGGTGGTAACAAACAAGGCGATTAACAGATGCCAGAATAGGAGTAAATGGCAGATTTCTTTTCTCCCTGTTGAAAAGAGAAAAAAAATGAAGCAGAATGATCAGTATGTATGCAGTACCATCTAGAAGTGCTATAAATTTTCAATAAAATAAGGTGTAAAAGAAAGATATTATCCTCATACTAGCTTTCAGGTTATATTGTTCACTCCACCTCGTGTAACTCACAGATTTGTCTCCAATGGAGAAGCAGGACTAGAATAAGGAATCAGTATTTCATACAGGTAGTGGGGTGATACATCCCCTTCTTCCTCTTCCTCTTCGGGCTGCACTATGATCTTAGAAATGCTCGTTAGGCCTTGGCAAAGAGCAGCTGGGTTCAGCTCCTCTTGAGTATATCAGAAACACTGTCTGCTCCCAGGAACTTGTCCTGTCTAATGAGGTCCTGTTTTTCAATGAACAGCCTTGGAAACTTACTTCTCGTGCCTGAATAACAACCTAAGTGGAACAACATTTTTGTTATTGAACTTTCCAAGAAAGTTACCAACCCAAATTGCATCCAGGATGGAAAATTACTATTACTAAAGCCATTGCTCCTGCAATCCTATAAACTCCTGGTCCACTGCTGTCTGTGACCAGCAACCTCCCTCTGAGTGGGATGCCTTTCAGAGCCACAGAACACTCAAGTTTGCTATACTTGGAGGACTGATGTCAAATGCTGCCAACGGAGCCTGGGCTGATACCTCCACTCCTCAAGGCTCAACCTTTGCCAACTGAGAACATGCAAAGGCATCTGACATGAGAACTTCACTGAACTTGGGGGGGAATTTTTCACAAGTACACACCTTGTACATACTACTTCAGGTCTGTGTGTGTGCAAGTGTGACGCAATTGCTGTAGCAAATCTATGTACTATGTACATGTATTATGTAACTTTGAGCATTATATTGGAAAGTTAGGCCTCTAAAATGAGTTACTGTTGTGCTTATAGTAAATTCTATTCAATCTTTTGCCAAATTGTTTAAATTAGGATATTGATTAAGTGATTTGAAGTGCTGTTAAAACCTTTAGGCCTAAACTGTTGGTCAAGTCCAGGGCTGAATTTGGCAAGCGGGTCCACTCTGAACCTTGTGACTCAATGGGAGGGTCTCCATCATTCCTTTTTATCCATACCCTTTCCCACCCTTATCCTTTTTCCTTCCCCAGCCTCTACATAAATCATTTATGTTGATTTAAGTTTTAGTTTGATATTTTTTAGATTTTTTCCTGTTTTTTTCTCTGTTTGCTTTAGCCATTTAGTCAGCAGTAGAGTGAACCTTGTCAGTGAATTTTGTCACACTTTCATCTTTATATTAAACCTGCTTTTGCCGATACTGTTGCTGGTGATTTTTTCAGTGACTTAAAACATTAACTGGTGACAGGTAGTCTTACTAGCAGTTAGCTGCAATACCCACAATTAACACCTAGCAGGTTCTATAAAGCTACATCTGATGGTGTGCAATTCAAATCTTACAAAAAAGTGAGAAACAACACTAGTATTTTTTTTTAGTCAGACTACTTATAAACTTGCCTTCTCCTCTTCCCCTGCTCTGTTGGAGATCTTTATGTAGACTTCAGAAGGGATATAACTAATTTATTAGGTAAATTCTTTTCTCAGATTTTTTTGCATTTCTCTTTTGGCTGTTATATCCTCAAGGCACCAAGTGCTGGGCCTTAAACATGCAAATTTAATTCAATGCGGCTAGAGTATTTTTAATTTATCAAATGAATACTCACTTTCATGGTGTGAAGCTACTCCTTCTTAGAGTGTTTGTTTTTCTTTCCTATCAAGGAAGCCACTTCTATTTCTCTCTCAAAGAACACCTCTATTAACCATTTAAAGAATGACACTTCTTCTTTATTAGAAATCAGAGCATGACAATAAGTATATTGAAAGGAACATGTGCCACACATTACAAAGATAATACATCTCCCCAGCTTGGGAGAGATGTGTCATTCAGAAAAGATAAAAAGGTACATCCTTCATTCTATGAAACTAATATCTGAATAACTTAATCCCGAGACATTAATGATTAAAATAGGTTTACCCTGTATTTTCTTTCAGTTGACTTTTAGAGCTGAAGGGGTGGAAACCAAACTCTACACCCTTGGGAGTAGAATATGCATAAATAGTTTTAGTCTTATACTCAGACAACCTAAACACTTCCATGTTCTCAGGTAAAAAGTTTCAGGTTCCTCATTTTCAGGGTAGAGTTTGTATTTCAGAACAATTTGAGCTCTGTTATTGCCTGAGTTGAAAGGAATCCATCTGGCTAAGGTGAATGAACAGTGAACTTATATAAAACATTTCTCCATGGATAACTTCATCACATTTGCTGTGGAAAGTTGCTCATATGCAAAATAATGGGTCCAAATTAATGCCTTTTCCTTTCTTACTAAGTCACTTTTTAGATTATGATTGTACCTTAAAATGCAAAAAGAGGATAACAGTAAAGAGAAATGAGTACTTACTAACTTAAAATAAGATTCCTGTTACGGAATTATAGGTTATGGTTAAAATAAAAATCATTCACCCTCAGGTGTCAGAAAATACATAAACTTACAGATGAAGCATACACATTGCTAAGCAATCTATTTCATTGCAATGTCATTCTCTTTTCTCTGTATTTTCCTCACTCTTCACTCAATCTATGTTAATTATTCACAAGATTAAATCCCTGTAACATCTTGTATTAATTTCATAGATGTATTTCATTGGTATACTGGAGGACTTCATCATTAATAAAGCAACAGAATTTCTGACAGCACAGTAAATTGATTCCTTGCCTTTGATATTGTTATAAGACTAGGGCAGAAAAAGGAGTCAAATGTAATTCAGGTAACAGCCTCAATTAAAAAGACAAACCAACTAAACATTTATGATCTGAATTCTGCCACTTGAAAAATATCTGCATGCATTATTTAAAAACATCTATTTTTTTAAAGAACAGTCTTACAAGCACATGGCAAGAACACAGTATGGTTCCTGGATATCACTAGAAATTTTTACATACAACAATCTTCATATGAAAGCCTAGAAACAAATATCCAAACCCAACAGCTGAACCGCATGAGTTCAGGATACCCATACTCTTTTTCACTTGGGGATAGCATCATTCCAACATCTGTATGGTTTTCCCTTTCTTAAATAAACTAGCATTGCTAAATATCTTGTCAATGTATTGTACTCATGCTGTTCTTTATTCAGGAGTTGTATTTATATTGTTTGGAAAAGACTATGAGAACATCTGAAATAAAATTAGTTATCTAGTCACTGAGCAACGACGTGGTGGTTTGTGTGTTTTGGGTTTTTGTTTAAAGAAACATACAAACTACTACATCTACGGTGACGTGGAGAAGTTTCATTCAACTATATCTCTACAAAGTAATAGTGTACTCTCTTCTTTCCCTTACCAAAAATAATGCCATAGTTCTGCTCCACATACCAAAATTTAATATTTCAGATCTCCGAAGTACCATTTATTCTCATGAAATACTCACAAAGCATCTGATACCACTTTTTTTTTCTAAAAAACCTGGGTCCTAAATGGCTATTTAGGCCACATATTAATGACTTAAGATAAAATTTTAAGCAATATTAAATTCAAAACGTTTTCCAATACTAGAGACTAAAACTCAGTTTGCAATTCTGAAAGTAGCCCTCAAAGCACAATTCTTGCTTTGTAAAACCAATGCCTAATAATTTGAATTTCCTTCTTGGACAGCAAGCAGATACATGAAGAACAGCCAGCATAAAGTATGCCCTGGTACACAGTTTAGTTCACAAATTTAGCTATGAAATATGGAACTTTAATGCACATATAGTTTATATCATTTTTTATTTGTACATAATCTTCACATAATCTATATGTAAATGATGAATCTAATAAGACTTTAAGTAATCCTGTCAAAGAAAGATTAATGAAGATTAATGAAGCACTGTAAATAATGTAAAGGGCACTGTTTTGCAATTAAAGCAATAATCAATTGCTTTCAATATTTTTTAATCTCTACAGAATTTATCAGCATTAGTTATTAGTAACACAGATGACCTTCCAGGTGCATCCTGCTTTGTAAACAACCATCCATGCCTGTACAATGTGCGCGAGTTACAAGACAAATGAGCCTTCAAGTCCTAAATGTCAAGAACACCATCTATAATCAGCAAGACAGATATTTTAGGATTTCACGTGATTTAAAAAGAGTCAAGACAATTTAATGGCTCCCCAGCTTTCACGACAGAAGCAAATATTCTCCCCAAGACCTCTGTCTCTCATTATTTCTGCTAAATCAATGTCTAGGCAACTCCTGGTAGAGCTATCTAAGTTGTCCTTACCTTGTAAAATAGTATGTCACAACAGCCCCTGCTACTGTCATCTGCTGACAGGCTAGGATAAACTCACTGATCCAGATGAGTCCTACTGCATGGTACCACCACATGTATTTCAAAGGACCTACCATCCGAAATTCAACAAATCCTTCTTCATTAGGGACAGGACTACCTAGAAATAAATGAGAGTAAAAAAGAAAATGGTGTTTACATCAGCTCATAAATAAGTATTAACAGGTCATAACCAGTTACAGCAGAACCCATCTAGCTTCTACTAATAGTTTTAAATTTCGTGTTCAGCAGGATTGTTCTTAAGCTGTTGATAGGGCTTTTGAGACGATCAGTATAATGGCATTTGAAAAAAGCCACAGAAAATATTCTGAGCATGCTCAAAATCCTGAAACACTTCCTTTAATTTTCAGCCACATGATGAAAATTTCCACAATGAACCACCATCACATGGCAAAACTCCCTACAGTTAAACATAATAGAAGCCTACTTTAGTCACTCTTAATTTGAGTTTGCTGCTCTACCAGTATTATTAACACAGCAAGAATCAGTATTAAACTTCATAGCTCCTTAAATCTCTATGTCAACACTAACAATCACTTTTGCTTTCCTTATGGTACCTCTTTGTACAAGTATTTCAACAATGTTTGTAGTTCTAAAGCTATTTACAGACATTTACAGACATGGAACAGCTGTAGAGACTCTAAATATACAATTTCATACATTCAGAAATTCACTGACTTTTTGTCTAATGAGAATAGCAGTATCATGTACAGAGGCTGACAGCATGTCAGAACATTCCTAACTGATAACAGTGAAGATAATGAGTGTATGTAAGCTAAAAGGATAAATTAGTTTTTGCAGAATCAAGGCTACTTGAAGGGTTCTGTCAGTAAAATATAATATCAAACTAAATTCTGCTACAAATGTGCAGAATGTGCAGTGCCCGTGCAGTGATCTTACTCAGAGGGTGAAGCATGGGGCTGAGACTTTCACAGGCAAACATTTTCTGCACATAGCACAGCATGTAATGAAAACTAAAAATTTCAACAGTAATGAGAACAAGAACACATGATGTGTTAACTTCAACCCTCACTAAGAACTCAGGATATGAAAAAAATACTTCTGTTTTATTATTGTGAAATAGCTTTGTGACCTAAAACACTGCTACTTTTGGATTGCCAGTAAATAACACATTTCAAAATTCTAAGATTTGAATAGTGAATAACGGCCCCTATTGCCTACAACACACTGCAAAATAATGCAGACATCTCCCATTTTAAAAAGCATCTGCTAAGTTTCTTTGCTGAAGTAACTAAGATTTGGACCTACAGGATTGACTAATTCTAGAAGTTCTTGTCAGACCCTGAACACAAACAAAACTTTCACCTTTTACGGTCTTCACAGCAGGCACCAATTAAGAATACATTGGCTAGTCTCAGAATACAGTGTACAAAGAGCAAAAAAATCTCCCTAATAATTCTGGAATAATAATAGACACCTAAGTTACAAACAACTGAAAATGAATTCCACTATATTTACATTGTGGGAGACAGTAACTGTGTGGAACAGTCCTTTCATTACTATGCCTCCACCTGTGTGAGTACTGGTTACAATAAAATTACTTGGTGAGATCAGCTACAAGACTATGCTATTTTTAACTTGCTTGTGTAAAATTAGACCGAATTATTGAAAAAATTGTTATAGAAGTTGTATTAACAGTATTGTAGTTTGCAACATGCCAACTTGAATCAAAATAAAAAGCTGGTCTAACACAAAAAGTACCATATTAGAATGCAGACTCAAATGCACAATAACTTTCTTGAAGCAAGTGTTTTGAAGTCAGTGAAGCAGGCAAGAACAGAAGCACAACAGGTGGGCGTTTTTTCTTAGAGGTTCCCACATGTTTTTTAGCCAACTCTCCTTGAAACCATACAAAAGTTAGAGGAAATTTGTTTAAAATAAGACATAGATTTACCTGTAGTACCAAGGAAAAGCAGGACTGTGATCCAGTATGCCCAGAAGAGGATAAGCACAAAGAATGTCCAAAATGGCTGGAAGACTAGCAGTGGCAGGTGAATGAAGACCTTGCCAGCCACGTGGAACAAGGCAATGGTGAGAGCTACTCTTTTGCGCATTATTAACATGATCAAGAACAAGATAACCTAGAGGGAGAAGTTTCCAGATCACATTTTAGAGAACTGAAAAATAAGCAAGCTATTATTTCACAAAGCTGGGATATTCAAACACACTAAATTTAACACATTTATGGGATCACAAAATCAAAATGTAAAACCTCTACTAGCTTCTTCTGGTGATAAATTATTTTCCAGGTTATACTTTTGTGGAGTTCCAATCTCATAATTATGTATTTGAAATCCTCATCAGCCTTAGGCTGATGACATTAGACTAGATTCTGTCCTCAATTATGTTTTACAAACTGATGAAATCAGCAAGTTTTAACAAAGAATACAATTTAACATTTACATCTGCCCATGGTGTGGTGGTCTTGTAGTATGTATGTATCCACAGTAATGCAGGGAGTAAGAATTTAGGAGGGGGAATAGAGAGGGACTTTTGCATTAGGATGTGAAACAACAAGAAGAGCAAAAGAGGGAGGCTACAATTCCCGGGAAGTTAGTCAAACACTGTCAATTTTTAAAAGTAAAGTCAGTGATTGTGAAATTAACAGCAAAGCTCAAACAAGACAACCAATGTTAGTATTTCAGTTCACAACGATCCTTCTGTAAACGGAACAAATTTGGGAACAATTAATTTCAAGAAGTGGGAATGTCCTAAGGACTTTTAGATACACTAAAACAACTAAGTACCTCTGAACTGGGAATCTAAGAAAAATCTCTTTGGATTGGCAGTCCAATATTGTACCTATTCTTGGAAGTCCCTGAGGACATTTTACAGTAGATGAAAGTAGCTGCAGGGTTTAGAAGGTCTCTCCTGACTCAAAATCAGATATTAGGGAACAGTTCCTGAAAGTTAAAAAAATAAAATAACAAAATAAAAAAAAAATCACCGCAACAGAACTTGTGGCAGAAATAAACTGTTCAAAAATGTCTGCAATAAAAACCTTTCACCTGAATAAAAATATTAGAGACCAAAAGGAAGTCAGAACAAGAAAATACTACACTCATTAGCAAAGCATACCGTGAAGACTGTAGCTGCAATGGCATAGACCAAGAGAGCCTGAAGATTGTCTTTGGCTATTTGAGTCTCAAGAGCACTGGCAGACATTCGTTGCTTAGCATAGAGCCACCACAGGACTCCTGTACCACCTATGTTTTAGTGAGAAAAAAAAAAAATAAATGAATGATACCTCCTCTGTATGACATAGTCATAATACCTAGTCCCAAAGAAATGAAACAGTTCCTTCTTGTAAGTCTAGTCTGGTACAGAATACTCAAGAGCACTGATGCTCAACCCAGCAGGAATTTCAGGGAATGGAGAACTGCTCGGTTCTCCTCTGTTGCCCTCCTCTCAAGTGAATACACTCTTTTCACAGTCTCACCCCACTACAACAACTTTAGAGACTTGCAGAACCTTGACTCCATGTTTTAGGGTAAAGTGCACGAAAAGACTAGTTCATGAGGAGTCCTAACAACGAAAAACACAGCTCCCACTAAAGGAATAAAGAATTATATGGACAGATGTATGTATGTATATATGTGTATAATAATGCAGAGAGTAAGAATTTAGGAGGAGGAACTGAGAGGGACTTCTGGATTATGACGTAAGTAACAACAAAACAGTCTACAATTCCTGGGAAGACTAATCAAAACAAGAAGGATCAGCCTAATGCTGGCAAAAGCATCTCAGGTTGTAGGGACACTTGTTTCAGACAATGTCAAGGGCAGTGGGAAAAACATCAGTAAAAAGCACAGGATGCTAATAATATGTAAGGTACTATCTTCTAACTACTGTTACAATGTTATTGCCAGAACATTATTCTCCTATTCTAGCTGTCTTTCTGAGGCACAACTCTAAAGGACAAGTCCCCAGCTCCTCAGGGACATAACCTCTCCCCTCTGATACATTTCTTTTCTCTTTTGAGTATTCTTCTCTGTTCTCTTGTTATTTCTGAATCAAATGCATAAGCTTAGCAGGGGGGTTGTACCAGATGAGCCTCTGTGGTCCCTTCCAACCTTAAGCATTCTGTAATTCTGTGATCAAAAGTTTATGCTGAAGGTACCGTGTTCAGGTATAAAATGAAGAATGCTCTTTTGGCATCTCCTAAATAAATAGTGAAGACAGAATAAGCAGTATGTCTCACAAATAACCGATTCTTATTCAGTTTCTGTAATGGATGAAATTTTCAGAACATAATAACAGATACCAATAAGATAAGTCACTCAACATAATTGATCAGCTTCTAAGAAGAATATCAATGAAAAAATAAATCTAATTTTTTCCTTTTCTGTGGTCACAGGCCCTGAGACCAACAAGCAGAAAACCAAAGCGATCCTGAAAACATACAGAAGGTCTGCTGATTTTTTTCCATCCCTTGCATATATGAATTGCAAGAATTAAATCACTAGTGCTTCCTAATATGATTATTCTACTTTTGTTCCTTCCCTACAGTCATCCGCCCATACATTTTGGCTTAGCTACCAAGTAACAATAATAGAAAACTTTAGTTTTACAAATGTAAAAGTTATTGTGATAAAATAAGGCTATTTTCATGCAAAATAATAATAATAATAATAATAATAATAATGGCCAGACTTCGCGAACGAAGATCTGTGGAAGGTCTTTGTACGCCTTCCATTCTGAGCATTGGATTTATTTTAGGTGGGACACAGTGCGCGCAGAACTGAGCCCACCCTTTAATCCTAAGGTTCATCTGCCGGGGCCAAGCGAGCTTGGACAGTGGCAGCGAGGTCCTCAGGACGTAGGTGGATTGCCTTACAGGGCTAACGGGCTCCGCCTGCCCGGGGAGTGTCCCCGACCGGGAATCGAACCCGGGCCTCGGCAGTTACAGTGCCGTATCCTTAACCACTAGACCACCAGGGGCTCCCATGCAAAATAAATCATCTTGGAAGAGACAATCTTTGGCCACTTCCAATACAGCATGGCATTTTACACATGATGGAGGTCACGCAGGTCTTCCTGAGTCATATGGAAATGCACAGATTTGATTAGGAATGCCAGAAAAGCACTTTTGTTTTCTCTCTTCAAGAACAGGTCTTAAAGAGCTACTCGGAGGACTGAAGGGTCTGGTGAACATGTCAGGGCTGTAAACATGTCTGGCTGCATAAGCAGTAGCTGCCCTTTGACTCCTGCATGCCTGAGAACACCCATGGGGTGGGTGTGCCATCAGACACACCCAGACTAGATGATGTCCTGACATATTCAGAAGGCAGGCAAGATTTAGGGCTGTGCTGCAAGTGCTGTGAGGAATATCTCATATGTGTGGGCTCTAGTGAGCTAGGCTGACATGCAGCTTGTCTGTCAAGCAGGGTGTGCAAATATCCAAGGAGCAACATAGCCTCTGGGAGAGGACTCCAATTACTGAGGTGGCATTTTTTATGTGTATTTCTAAAGTGACTCAATCAAAAGCTGAAGGGAAATGCATGATCTAAGATCTGTGCAGTATGTAGCTGGCCCGAGGACAAGAAGCACAAAGATTAGAACTGGGCACTCAGAAACTGGGAGATAAACAAGACTTACCAAGTGATCCCAGAATGACAAGAATTGTTACAATCCAGACAAGCACTCTTGAAATGTACCTTATTATAACCATCAAAATCATGGACAACACTGCAAAAGAAGACAAATAAAATAAGCAGAGCAATTACTTCAAGTAGAAACAGCCTTCCTAATTTTCCCACAGTGCTAAGACAACCGCTTTCCAACAGAATTTTTACACAAAGATTTCTTTTCCGAGGCTTACGAACTCACTAAACAGATAATTAATAAAATTAGGCACCTCTACAACTTCTGCTTTGATATTGTTGATTAAAACAAAGACAGCATAAATACATATACATGATTACACGTAAGATTAAATGATTAAAAGATTAAAAGATTACATGATTAAATACAAGACATAATGCATGCATACAGACAGAGGGTACTTAGACAATGACCAAACAGACAGCAAGACATGATAGTAGTTTGAGTTCGGTAACATGAGCACACCTTCCGACGACCAGAGCAGAATTTGCACTCAAATACACTTGTCAAACAAGTGCAGTTAATATGATGCCTGTGTATTGCAAAATGTCATGCCAGTCATGGGTAAAAAACTATTACAGCCAACTAAGGTGAAGCGAGTGGTGTGTGCAAGTGCACATTCGTATTTTTACATATACATGTTTGTATTCAGCAGTTACATGAAAGCACTGGAACCTGGCTTTCTGAATCACAGTCTAACCCATTGTTTTGACATAAATAACTTCTAACTATGAAGTTATGCAAACTATTTTTTAAATTAACTGTTTGTAAACTCTGTACTAACTTCTGACTAACTGAACAGCAGCACTGCTAATGAGCCACCAGCTTTTAGATTCTGAACAGTCTTTCTACTGTTATCATCAAATACTGCAGCTATCAAGACAGAAAAATAAATAGCTTTCCAGATACTGTTGAAAACACACACAATGATCCTGTGTGTGTGTCTTTTTTTAATGGTATCTAGCATTCTTTTATTTTTCCCTCCTTTTTCTCTTCCACCGCCACCTTTTTTCTTTTTTAACCACAAAGGCAAACTGAAAACAAAGGACTGTTATATCTGGCACAGCTTTGCAGTGTTTCTACCTACACCACACACTGCTCATATGCATGGCTACTATCTTGATCCTCCCATTTTAGTATTTCAATTTTATACTTGGTATGAGTAAAGTAGGCTCACTAGGTAAGCAATTTATGTGGGTGGGTAACATTCCATCTTAAACAACAAGACTTTGTTAAAGCAACACTTAGTCCAAAGTGCAAAGTGCACTCTATAGGCATCTCACAACTACAGAAATTATTCAGCACCTCTATACTGCTGGCAATTTCTAGCTCTTCAGACAAGGCTGAGATTTCAAATGCCTGAAGATTTAAATTTTGGGGGAAAGGGAAGAAGGAACATAAAATACAACAAATAGGGACCTAACTTTCTTGTTTTCACTCTGATACTTCTCATATGCCTGCACAAGTATGTTAAATGAAACAAACTAAATCCCCTACATTTAGCACAAGTGTGTTGTTGTGCATTTCTCACCCCGTTCTTTTTATGTGGAAAGGGTTTATTTGGACTTGGATTGGCAGAAGGTGACTACTGCAAATCGGAAAGGGGAATATTATAATAAAAATCAGGAAATTGGAGACGCTTTCTTTAATATATCAAAACTAATGTTAGGTAATCAACAGCCACACATTCTCTATCTTGTAATCAGTGGAAGAGAAGTAAAACCAGGAATGTATATGTATATTGCTTCTGAAAAAGTTACCCAGCTGTCAAATAAAATTTTAAAAAAGCATTCTGAATAATTTCTAAGGGCTCACTGCTATTATACATGTTTTTTGCTTATATTGTGGTAGAGGGTGTTAACAACCTCCTAATGCAGTACACTAAGAAATAGCTAGTAATGAGAAAAACAATTACCTAGTGATAACAAGCAAAGTCCCATTATAATCTCTTTGCTGGTCATAACTCCACTAATCAGCCTGTGTAAGACACTACTGTCACTGACAAAGGTGATCAGGGCCTCTGCAAACTTGGCATAGCAGGAAATGTTCACAGGAGCACAGCGATGGAAGAATGGAATAGGTGCACTGGTGACACAAGAAAAAAAAATCAGAAAAAAAAATTACTCCTACTTAATATAAATGCCACATCAACACACAAATGAAAGGTGAATAGATGCAATCATTCCACCCTCATAACATCATAACCAGAAACCATGCGTTGAATGCACAAGTGCCACTGGAATGAGGATGATCATAATGGGAAGTGATGCAGTTCTTACAAATAACCCTGTGAGACTGGAGTATACATTCCAATAGGAAATTATTACCCTCCCACCATTAAATGACAAGGCTCGGAAAATGTATGTTTCTATTTCGACTTAAACATCTCTCACTCAAGTGTCAGGTGGTGAACCAGCAACTGAAACAATGCCTTTCACTCATGTTTGAATAAAATACTGGCCCTTATATGCAGCAAAAGAAATCACAGAATAATAATACTCTTATTGAAAGCATACATTTTGTGCTAAAGAACATCAGCATTTACAACTGCTGCCAAGCAAAACCAATGTATTTATTCCTAGTCATTCCCCACATTAAACTCATTCTTGTATTAAAGATTACAATCACAGTGTTTACTTTCATTAACTTTGTTAAAATTACGCAATATTTGCAAGGATTCTTCTATTGTTTTCAACTGTTTTGGAAGCATCCTCCAAAAAACTACTGAGACTATGCATTAAATGCCCAGAAGAACCTGTAATCAAGTCCATCAGAGAAAGATACAAGACAGCAAAAACCTTACTTTAAAAGTGGGTAATTTTATTTGCTAAATGTTTCCCACTAAGTAGCTGTCTTTCTTGCTCATAAACTATGTCAGATCTCAAAGTGACCTATTACTTCATTTGATCAATTTCCAATTACATTTCAGACATGAATTACATGTTCCCTCCTGTAATTGGATCCCATGAAAGAAATGTCTTTCATATTATGTCAGTCTTCTCTTCCAACCTCTGTTTCACCCTGCCCAATTTTCCTTACTTAAAAGATTTCAGTGGACTGTAGCAGCAATGCACATAATCTTCTGCAGTTTCCCTATTTCAGTAATGACCTATAAACCAGCAATTTTCTGTCTTCAATAACTACTTTTTAAGCCCATGCCTCTCCAAAATTCTAACCATCATTTTAAACACGTAGTGAGTAAAGATGCTGCCCTAGGCACACCTTTTCTGTACACTGGGTTTTTTGGGGAAAAAGGATGACATGCTGAAAACCATTCATGTGTAATTATTCTGTAAAGAAATTGGGAGAAATTGTCATCACCTGCTATACCTTAGTAATTAGTAGATCCTAGGTTTTTGTTTAAAGTCACTGATGATTGCAAATCTTATTGCTCTAAACTTACTGTGCTGAGTAGGTAAATGCATTTCAAAATGCTCACACTGATGGTCTACTTTTGTAGTAATGAAGACAGCAGTTAAGCACAGCAAAAAAGTAATTGTGAATTAGTCACAGTTGTTAAAAAACAAATTAAACCCATAATGATGGCTGGCCTATTTAAAAGGCAGCCCATGTATTCTTTCAGCCTCTTACAACACAACCTATCTTGGAATATGCAGCGTACTGCAGCTCATTATATGCAGTATTACTGGAAAAGACTGAAATTTGAGAGGTTTATTTAATTGTTAACTGCTACAATTTTGCAGGAAGCCTATAGCATTTAGAAGTTGTCAATACCAGTAATAGAACTCAAATTTTGAGCTGGAAGTAGGCAAAAGAATGTCATTCCTGCATCCAAACACAAAAATCTCCATTTTGAAAAAAGAACTAATTGGATTAAAGTACTCTTCCAAAATATATTCCAACAGAGGAAAACATGCTTTTTGCATCACAGTTTATATTACTGCTCATCTAATGTCCTTTAACCTATAGCAATTTCACTAAATATTTTAAGTTACCTATTTTCATGTATAGTGATTAATTGCTAACTTTGTTTTAAATAATAATAAAAAAATGAGGTTAGTGGTTTCTACAAGCTTTCTTGACCAAATGGGACTCCTGAAAAATCCACCTGAGATCTGCTGCTGCTTCAGTGGTTCTGACTGAATGAGTAAGTGAGGTAAAGTGTCTTAATAAAAAAATACAACAATAGATCTATTCTCCATGACCCATGGTGTTTTTTGTGGCCTCTTGATTATATCTTGGTATATTACCTACTGAAAAGGAATTACAAATTTCTAAGAATAGCAACCTGATGCTTATTCATAAACAAGAACAAATAAAGTTCAAGCCAGCACACAATGGCCTTTGAAGTTGTATTTTTACAACAATATTCAAATTAAGTTAGGAGATCCATCTGACTATTCACATACTAGATTCCTCTCACTAGTACCCCCGGGCAAATACAGCAACCTGTTCAAGGGGAGTCTTGTTGGAATGCCACTGTTACCTGCTCTTTATAACCTCTACAGGGCAGCCCCTCAGCACAGCTCAGCACATCTGGTTGACAGAGAAATGTTGAAGGGACTGGACAGGTTTTTCTTCCAGGGTCCCCTAAACCGTGAAGTCATGCTCTCCTGAGGCTGATACAGGCTGGGTATGGTTTCTGGAAGAAGCACGTATCACTGACTGCACTGCTCTGTCAGAGGTGGACATAATGCCTTGAAGCTGGATGGTAAGAATACATTAAGAGTCTCAACTGAAGGGTGTGAAGAACTCTGGTCATCAACCAGAAAACATCAAGGGACAGTCCTCACACCATATGCTACCTCCCTCCCATGGACATATCACAGGAATCAGATGGTTCAGATTGTCAGATTGTGCTGGTTTCAGCTGGGATAGAGTTAATTGTCTTTGCAGTGGTTAGCATAGGGCTGTGGTTTGGACTTGTGATGAACACAGGGTTGGTAACACAGAGATGTTTT
The DNA here is from genome assembly GCA_013397135.1 of Pachyramphus minor. Classification (NCBI taxonomy): domain Eukaryota; kingdom Metazoa; phylum Chordata; class Aves; order Passeriformes; family Tyrannidae; genus Pachyramphus; species Pachyramphus minor. The sequence continues at coordinate 609,978 of VYXB01007861.1, read as the reverse complement.
TGTTATTGCTGAGCAGGGCTTACACAGAGTCAAGGCCTTTTCTGCTTTTCACACTGCCACGCTGGGGAGGAAACTGGGGGTACATGGGAGGCTGGGACAGATACAGCTGGAACAGGTGACCCAAACTGTCCAAAGGGATATTCCAGACCATGTGACATTACGCTCAGTATACAAAGTGGGGGGAAAAAGGAAGGGGGATATTTGGATATTTGGAGCCATGGTGTTTGTCTTCCCAAGAAATCATGTGTTTATATACTGATGGGGCCCTGATCTCCTGGAGATGGTTGAACACCTGCCTGCCGATGGGAAGCCATGAATTAATTCCTTGGTTTCCTTTGTTTGTCTGTATGGACCCATAGCTTTTCTCACCCTTCTGATTCTCTGCCCGATTTTACTGATGGGGGAGTGAGCAAGTGGCTGCATGGTGCTTGGTTGCTGGCTGGGGTTAAACCAAAACACAGATCAAATCTGAGTGTTGGGAAGTTCTCCAGGAGTGCCTCAGTCTACAAGGTGTTGGGTTTTCATTTTTGTAAACAAATGACTGATTCCATTTCTCCTTCAAATTACACTAACTTACTCAAACTATTTAACTATAAAAACCTGAAGAAGGGTGCTTTACAGATACAATGTTGGCCTTTTTTGCCTTAGGGTACCAAATGCAAACTTTTCAATCTCAAAAATACTCAAACATAGTGTACATTTTAGTAATACCACACAGAAAAGGGAAAACACATCACTTACATAATAGCTTTTTTAAAATGACTCTTAGGGTCATTTTTGTGAGGAATTTACATAGCATCATTAGAGCTCTGACACATTGTTCTATCCTTCTGTTTTCTTACCAAGCCATATTCATTGAGAGTGAATGTCATGGGAACATACCATGAGAAAAGTCAATATAATTCTGGCAAAAATTAAGACTAACAAGCCTTTTCAGTATGTAAGTTGGTACTGAAGTTTTCATTTGGTTTTGTATTACTGCTATAACAGTTGGTTAGCTGCATGGAGTATGAATCTACTGCGAGGAACAGTAAAAAAAAAAAGTTAATATTTCAGATGCCACTAATGGTCACTGCAATATTAAAAAAATATTCACTGGAGACACTACATGTAAACAAGAAAGACTTCAAATGAGAGTTTTTAGAACTGACACAAATATAATACTTACTAAAACCGTAACAGAAAACTATTCATAGGAAAAGAGTTGCAATTACAACCCACTAATGAGCATGTTTGAGAAGCTAAACTCTGAGAAATCGCAACATGGTTCTTCTTGAACTAGTGGAATTACTGACAGAAGGGTGTGCACAACAGCTTACAGATCACTTCTTTTCTCAGCAACACTCATCTCCACAGGTCCAGCGAGCACAGCTAGAGGAGTTTATTATGCTATCAACTTTTCTATCCTATTTCACAAAAAGCAGTGTAATATAATATTTAAACCAATCAAATTCAAAACAATCCGTTTATAAAATAGTCCCCTCTTTGGTGCTTGACTATCCTGATATTAGTCATTTTCATGTGGCTGGCTGAGGTAAGATATAAGAAGTGAATGCTGCAGAGAGCTGTGTGTCCCTATATCCTTTTCCTCCCAAAGACTAAAAGTGTTTCATAATTGTCTCTGATCTGCATTGCTGATGGGCAGATGGCTATAGATAGGGTGAAAGGCAGTAAAGCAGCTAATATAGAATAGTGTCAGTTACATGAGACAGAAGAGAACCTGAAGATATCAGCTCAATACCCTCAGTAACACATGCATGAACAGTTTGGGTTTTTCTTTAAGAGTTACTTTCATAACCTTTTAAAAATACACTAAAACATCTGGTAAGAGTAAACGTGTGCTGTGTATTTTCTAAAGAGCTGTCACAATCAAACCAAATCTCTGCTCCCTCTATACCCAGTCAGACAAGATGTTAATATTACCTCTCTGGAACAGGATATTTAGGACATAACTTGGCAGCCCTTGGGTCTGTAGTATATTCTGATGACTGCAGTTCATAGCTACACAGAGTAGATCCTGTTGAAAAGGAAAAAAACATATATTGATGTGGGGGGAAAAAATAAAAATCCAACATTCATGTTCTTTGCAAATGGTATTAAAACAGGTCCCAATTCTGCAGCTCTTCATATTATTAGCATGAGGTTTTGCTACAGTTCCTCCTGTAAGGTAGAGGTGACTCAAACTCAACACAGTCTACAGTGAAAGAGAATGACACTCTCCACCTAGCTTTGGGTTTTCATAAGTTTGGGTATTTGAGTGAAAAAGGCTAATTCACAATGCAGTGTAAAAGAGAAGTAGACAAAGTACTTTGAAGTCATCCTCCCCTGCTAATCCACCATGCTTTTTTTGATAATTTTTAATGCATGAACATTGCATAACACACAACATTCATGACAGAAGGAAAATACTCTTGACTGGGTTGGGTTTGTTTTCATGTTTTCAAAATACAACCAGTCTGTAGATTTCAGGGAGAGGAACAAAGAACAGAAACTGACGAAGTTAGAAAGCTGGCTGAAAAATAACATAAGCTCTGCATTACATATCCAGATCTTCTAACAAAGCTGAACTCTCTCCATAAACAAATTGGTACAGCACAACAAAGATCAAGTTGCCTATAATAAAATTCAAACACAAATTAAGTTTTATTTTGTACCTGGCTCTTGCCTAATGGAAGTACCTTACCTAGGAGAGATTTCTTTCCATTTATCTACAATCAAGACACTGAAGGTCTGACCCAATGCTTCTAGGAATGCAGCAACTGCTAAATCAGACTGGAGCACTGGTATCTCAGAAACTGAAGAGGTAAGAAAATCCCCAATGATACACGTTTCCTATCTGAAGCTTGTTTGCTAATAGATTGCTTATTTCCTGGTGCAAGTGCCCTGAATACATAGTTTTCAGTGTCCTTTTTCCTTTGTAATAAACTAAGGACTTGTCTTAATAAGGATTTATCTTAATCTTGATCAACAACATAAATACTCAATTCTTTCCACTATGAAGGACTCCTCTTCAGAAACACTCTGTAGAAGAGAGTTCTACAAACCAGGTCTGGATAATACATACACACTACTACCCAAGGGTTCTGACAAATAGTTTTATCTTAGCCTGTGTTACACCAAACAGAAGTATTAATTGTAGAAACTGTAGAACATTATTTGTAGAAACTTTGTTTACCATTGCTACATTTCTATCTCTATGAAGAGACCTCTTATATTTACAGACTGAAAGAGGAGAGACAGAGCAGCTGAGCAGGCTATTTCATGCAGTCTTGACTTAAATACCACTCCTACAAAGCAGTTTTTTGAGAGTCCAAAACATCAAATGCACTACTGAAAAAAGCTAGAGTTCCTGCAAGGAGAAGGTATCAGGTAAAACACATGAAATATATTTTCAATTATACTGTTTATATACCTCTATATGGAAAACATGGCATCAGATAAACAGACAGACAAAACAACATTCCTTACACATTACCTGTAAATGTACTAACTAAAATATTTTGTCAGAATTTGGAGAGAAGGCTCTACACTGCTGCAAAAATTCTTGTAGGTATGAAAACTTTTGGATTAAGTGCATTTACTAACAACTCCATAACTTGATGGAAAGGCAACAGTAGAGAGTGTCACAAGATTATCTTAAACACAGAAGGAAAAAGAAGGTTACAGATATTTACATTTATTTTGCTTTGAATATAGGTTATGATTTAGATGAGGGGATTGAGACAATCATCAGCAAATTTGCTGATGACACCAAGTTGGGAGGGAGTGTCAACCTGCTGGAAGGCAGGAGGGCTCTGCAGAGGGATCTGGACAGACTGGAGAGATGGGCTGATTCCAATGGGATGAAGTTCAACAAGGCCAAGTGCCGGATCCTGCACTTTGGCCACAACAACCCCCTGCAGTGCTACAGGCTGGGGACAGAGTGGCTGGAGAGCAGCCAGGCAGAAAGGGACCTGGGGGTACTAATTGACAGGAAACTCAACATGAGCCAACAGTGTGCCCAGGTGGCCAAGAAGGCCAATGGTATCCTGGCCTGGATCAAAAATAGCGTGGTCAGCAGGACAAGGGAAGTGATCCTTCCCCTGTACTCTGCATTGGTGAGGCCACACCTGGAGTATTGTGTT